>JARUHE010308880.1:0-12203 GCA_031471125.1 Archaeomysis grebnitzkii | reverse complement strand
GTGAGCTTTGATTAAAAATAATTAAAACTAAATAGTTTACTTACAAATATGTACAATTCTACAGTATATTATTGGATTATGTTTTTTATTGTTAAAATGAATAAAAACACTAGTAAAAACATTAAAACAAATGAATAATAAAATAGTAAAATTAATTATTTAATCAAAATTTATTTTTCTGTTTGTTATAATTAGGTGTTTACAAAGTCAGGTACTATTACATCCTGAGAGATTTCATGGAGATTTTCAAAGAGTGACGTAATTATGACGTCATATATCATATAAAATTACACTAATAAGTAACTAATCGTAGGCAAAGTTCTATTTAAGGACGTTAATAAAAAAATTGAATGTAACATTTTTTATGTCTGATTATTGGCAAGACGAAGGTTTGACTGACAGAGGTTGTTTGTTATTGAGGGTTTGTGTGATCGTAGGATCATTGGATGCAAATTAAGGGAAACGCCACTGGTTTTGATGTTGCTGCTGCTGTGGTTGCTTTTATCGTGGTTGTTGTGGGTTTAATTTACAAAAACATGGCGATAAAAAATGAAAAAATCTCCAAAAGAAAAAAAATGTTAGCATTTACAACACATCTAAAATAATTTACGTTCTAACAAAATTCAAAAAAAATCGTAATGAAATTGTCACTGAAGAAATTTTTTTCATAATTTTAGATAAAATCATAATGATATTAGTGCTGGAGAATAATTTTGCATAATTTTAGATAAAATCATAACGAAATTAGAGGTGTCGAATAATGTTTCATAATTTTAGATAAAATCATTATGAAGTTAGTGATGTAGAATATTTTATAATTTTAGATAAAATCATAATAAAATTAGCACGGTAGAATATTTTTTCATAATTTTAGATGAAATCCTAAGAAATTAGTGCTGTAAAATTTATTTTTTCGTAACATTAGACAAAATCATAATAAAATTAGTCCTGTAGAATTATTTTTTCATAGTATTAGATAAAATCATAATGAAATTTTTACTGTAGAATAATTTTTCATAATTTTAGAAAAAACATAATGAAATTAGTGTTGTAGAATTAATTCGATAACACAACAATGAAGAAAATATAATTATGTTAAAAATGAACTCATTTGAAATTCACATCGAGTTGGAATCCTTAAAAATAGCAGAACAGAAGAATTTTCATCGACCAAGTAATCCAAGCATTTGAAGATAACCGAACCATTAATTAGGAAAAAATTTTATTCTTTTATTTTGTTCCTTTTAATAATAATAATCTTACTATAAACTAAAAACAAAAATAATTATAATGACAATAATTACAGTATTATAGTAAATATAATGACTATATAAATAAACATAATTGTTATAATTGTAACAATTATTTTGTATACATTAAAAGTTGTATTATTTTCTATAAAATTATTAATAATATTGAACACTGCATCTCTATAGCTTATGGGTGTCATATCAAATATAAAAAAGCACGAGTAAATGCTAGCATTAAAATCTGTGTTTGTATGTTAAAAACATTTATAAAGTTGTGTAATTTTCAAGACATTTCTATATACTATTATTATATTAACACTTATCGTTCATGTGTTTCTAATAAAAACATCTCTAAGCTTTCAATCATGACTTTGATAATAAATTAGCTAAGTCTAAAAACTCCTAAATAGTCTAATATTAATAAAAAAATACAAACTTTAACGACAAATCTCCTTCAGGTATTTTACCTTAACATCTGCTGCTCTTTCATTTGTTTTAAATAAACTTGCCTCTAAACCTTCAGCTAAAAATCTCAGTTAACCATGAATATCAATTTTTTTAATAAATAAATATTGATTTTAAAAAAATCTTCAGTGATACCCGTGTAGAATGTTATGTTTTTTTTTATTTTTATTTTAACAAACATTTCTATAAAATTATGATTTTCTATTGTTTTGAAAAAATAAACAAAATTTTGGTCCTTAAACCATCCACTATCAGAGGTCACTTATTGAAGCTGTGTTTTTAAACACAGCTTGATAAATAACACAATCACGTGTAGAAGATATATATAACTGATTATGACCCACAGTAAGGTTTTCAATAAACTTATTTAAAAATTACAGTGTACAAGAGGAACTGTTAAAATACAAATGAAAAGAAAAAAGTTTGTTTGATCACATGATCTCATGACGTAAGATACGTCAATAGTTTTAAAATTGACGTAAAACATTTGAGATCTTACAACAGTTATAACTTAAAATATTGTTACAAAATGTATTACATTTATGATTGCACTTTGCACATTAAAATTGTTTGTTTACTATATTATTACATTTTCAAACAGTTTTCGTACATTGGTACTTGCCACTTTCATTGTAATAACTTCTTTATGCGATGTGCCGAACTATAGAGATGCAGTTTTTAATGCTATTAATAACTTTATGTTACTAACAAGACATTTTCATTCATATATACAACTATTAGTTGTGGTGTTAAGTTTATTACATTCTCATTATGATCAAGAAAGACCGCGTATAAGGTCAAAAAAAGGAACCAGTACCCAGGACTAAGAAAAAAGTTAACATAACTCATTTTCGTATAATGTATATATATGGAGCTTAACGTTAAGATTCAGGTATAATCAAACACTTTACAATTTACCTTAAATCTTTATGTAATATTTAATTTCATGTTAAAAATGTATGCAAGTAGCATATAGAAGTTACTCATAAAGTGTTTTTTTTAACCATTGTTGCCAGATTGGGCTACAAGTAACAGATTGTGTCTGAGTCATCTACAAAAGATGTCAGTGGAAAAATATTGGTTTTGGAGGCAATCAGGCTTTAATCAGACAGTTGACGTAAAGACGGTAAAGTTAAGAAGAACACTATAGCTAACATTTTTGGTTCAAACATAATGAGCTTGCAAATTTAAATGCAACAGAAAATATGGATTGAGATAACGGTGTGTTACAGGTAGCAAATGAGGAGGACATTACGAAATTGTAAGTTGGCGATGTAAAGCAAACACGAACTGAAGAACAAAACACTCAGGATTACGATGAGCAATAACCTATAGTTCTAATTATTGGTATCAATGAAATCTCAAAGATCTCCGTTTGTACTTTATGAAGGAGGACAATGAAGCGAGCCCAAATACTGAGTTGGATACTTGTTATGATTTTGTTCTTCCTAAAATTTAAAATAAATAACGTATTTGTTTTTTGTTATACTATTTATGTATGTATATTATATTGCTAAATTTAGTTTCTTTAACTCTTCTTTTATTTAAAGCTCAATTTAAACATGTACAACATATGTATTGCATAAGTAAATTGTTTGTTAATTAAAGGGTATACATATATAACTTAGTATTATTAATAGCTTATCTAACATTATAAGTTTAGTAAAATATAATACAAACATCTAATATATCAGATGGAAAATAAGAAAGTACCATGAAGATGTACTAGGAAATAAGAAAATACCATGAAAATGTACTGGGGAAATAAAAAAGTACCATGACAATGTACTATATGAATATGTAATAATATTCCTTATGTGATTTAAAAAGCGGCAACTGAACACCAACTTTTATAAACATTCGCTTACAAGGACCCGCTGCTTATAAGGACTAACAACGTAGGTCCCGATGGGGTCCTTATAAGCACAGTTGACTGTAATAAGATTGCTGATTTTGTCATCACTAACAGTACTATTATTAACATTGTTGTTGGTATTAGCAGTAGTGGTAGTAGTGGTAGTAGTAATATTAGTAGTTGTTGTTCTTGCTTTAGTAGTAGTAGTTGTAGTATTAGTATTAATAGTAGTTATAGTAATTATAGTAATAGTACTACTAGTAACAGTAATAGTCAGGGTAATAATGGTAATTGTAATAGTATTAGTAAGAATAATGTTCATTAGTAGTAATAGTTGAAGTAATAGTATTAGTATAATTGTTACTATTTGTATTATTATTATTATTATTATTGATAGTATTACTAGTAATAATAGTAAAATTATAATTAGTAGTAACAGTAATAGTAGTATTATAATAATTAATAGTATTAACATTATTAGTTGTAGTATAGTATTAATAGCAGTAATGGTAGTATCGATATTATTATGAGTGTTATAATTGTCATTATTAAATTATATTCATGAATATTTTAGTTAGTTATAAGTTTATTTACTATCTGTAACTTTTATTTTTTTTTGCACATTTGTATTTGACAAGTATTGTATAAAATATTATCATAACATTTTAATTCTGCATAGTTATAATTATTTAAGTTACATATTTATTAATAGTTCTGGGATTAATTACTTTTATACAGTATGGTTTAAAGATGTATATATAACCTTCCTTTCAGTAAAATTACAAATTGTTAAGATTTTGGTTATTTTTTTATTTTTCTATTCTGAATTCATAACTATTGAAAACGTTCTACTGGCATAGTGAAGTTTGTTATCATTGTCATTATTATAGTATTAGACTTTTATTTTTTAATGATTTGTATAATAGTTTTAGAGTTTTCAAACAATCTTTTATAGTAGAGCGGGGTGAAATCGTCGTCGGCTATTTAAAAAGCAAAATAATTTCTGTTTCATTGATATAGTTTTTGTTCTTTTTTTAAATTAGACAGTTATTAATTAAGTTATGAATGAAAATATTGGTGTGATAAACTTTTAAAATTGTGGAAGTTTTCCCTGCAGTACATTTTTCTTAAGAAATCATTATACATTTTCTTTCTCACAAAAATTGAAGTTCTATGTTTAAAGGAATGCTTGCAGTACTAGTTACGCGTATCAATTTTTTACATAAAATGTGTCAATTTCGCCAAATGTGCGGTGTGAAATTTTTTTAAATGATTTGCTAAATATCGATTGTCATCAACGATTTTGCTCTTATATCATCGGATGCATGAGATGCTGAATATAAAAAAAACTAGTTTGTTGTTGAAGTAAAGGTGTGTAGGGTAAAAATGTAAAAGTTTCAAAACCGCAGGGATTTGACTCTGCCTTACCCTATAAAAATGTATACTGTTTTGAGTGACATAAATTTAATTGCATAAGTTTGACTCAAATATGTACAAAAAAGAACATTTAATAACAATAAATTACTCTCTGGTAAGCAATAATTTATGATTTTGCGACCACTAACGTGAGACACTTTTTTTAAAACTGTAGTGCCTTCAGCCGTCCACGTGAATATTGGTGGTTTATCCAAATGTATCATACCCATCCACAACAATAAAGGGTTCAAGTACGCTTTAACATAGTTCAACTTGCCTCGGCAGTTCATATAGAGTAAAACGCCTGAAATTAGAAATTCTGAAATTACGAAAACGTCTGAAATTAGGAATTCTGAAATTAGGAATTCTAAAATTACGTTAACTTCTGAAATTAGGAATTCTGAAATTACAAAAACGTCTGAAATTAGGAATTCTGAAATTACGAAAACGTCTGAAATTAGGAATTCTGAAATTACGAAAACGTCTGAAATTAGAAATTCTGAAATTACGAAAACATTTGAAATTAGGAATTCTGAAGTTAGGAAAGGGATTGTGAAATTAGGTACGGGCCTAAATGAGATACATTACACCACCATCTATTGATGGGTTGAAAAACTACTTGCCGTACAGTTTAACTTATGTGTGATGAAAAACAAAAGATCACTTTTAGGAAACACCTACAATATTTTTAAAGAAAACCGAACTATGATATCAGAAATTAGGTACAATTGACAGATTAGGGACCTAATTTCAGTTGTTTGATTGTATATATTTAGTTTTCCAAGGCCCTTATGTTAATAATAAATAACTCTTTGGACAAGCTCCATTGTTCATGTGATTGGAAGAGCGAACCCTGAGCAGCTGAGTGCAGCAGTTTAAGATGTCTTTTCACCAAAGAGTGCTTTATCATTGTTACCCCAAGGACTTTGGAAAATTAAAAATTATCTTCAGAATATGAACTGCCGAAGCAGAATGAAGTCTATGAAAGTATATTGGATTCATCTATTTTTTGTGGATGGAGATAGTATAGTTGGACAAGGCTCCATTGTTCATGTGGGTTGAAGAGCGAACTCTGGACAGTCGAGAACAATAGTTTAAACTTTCTTTCAAAATCTAGTAACATTTAATTTATAGTTGTCAAACCTTAACCATAAATAAGTGTGATGTTTTATACATTCATTGTAAGATATAATAATTGTTATGAAAACAATCAGTCATGTATCAAAGGTATCAAAAGTATAAAACTATCAATAAAATCAAAAGTATCAAAAAGTAACATAAGTAAAACAAGTAAAAAAGTATCAAACATATCAAAGGAAGTAAAAGTATCAAACGTACCATTTGTGTCAAAATTATCAAAAATATCAAACATGTCAAATGTTTGAAAGTTATCAGAGATATCAAAAGTATGAAAATTATCAAAAGTACCTAAGGTATCAAAAGTATCGAAGGAAAAAAGTATCAAACGTACCATTTGGATCAAAAGTATTATATAAACCAAAAGTATCAAAAGTATCAAACGTATTAAAAGTGTGAAAAGTATCAATGGTATTAAAAATATCAAACGTATCAAAGGTATTAAAATTATCAAAAGTATCAATGGTATTAAAAGTATCAAACGTATCAAAGGTATTATAATTATTAAAAGTATTAATAGTATTAAAAGTATCAAAAGTATCAAAGGTATTAAAAGTATCAAAAGTATCAAATGTATTAAAATTGTCAAAAGTATCAAAGGTATTAAAAGTACAAAAGTATCAAAAGTATTAAAAGTATCAAAAGTATCAAAGGTATTAAAATTATCAAAAGTATCAAAGGTATTAAAATTATCAAACGTATCAAAGGTATTAAAAGTATCAAAGGTATTAAAAGTATTAAACGTATCAAAGGTATTAGAAGTATCAAAAGTATCAAAGGTATTAAAAGTATCAAACGTATCAAAGGTATTAAAAGTATCAAAAGTATCAATGTATCAAAAGTATCAAACGTATCAAAGGTATTAAAAGTATCAAAAGTATCAATGTATTAAAAGTATCAAACGTATCAAAGGTATTAAAAGTATCAAGAATATCAAACGGTTAGAAGACAGATGAGAGTGAACTACACATCACAAAAATGATGTTTGCCAAAGCACAACAGGTGGCTGCAATGTCTCATTATTTAAGTTTTTCAAATTAAATTATTCGTTTCTTGTTTTTAATTCACAAAATTATGTTCTGCCTTCCCTCTAACACATGCATATCCAAGGAGAAATAATCTTTATTATTTATCATCTATAATGCAGCTCTAGAGTTTAGTTTAATATGGACGATGTGTGTGGTCGGCTTCCGGTCTTACCCAAGTGATTTGAAACCATTCTCACCAATTATTTTGCATTATTTTGGCTCAGATAGAATAAAATACAAAAAAACAAGAGGTTGCACCAAAACCTGCTAATTGTATAACTAAAATTATTGTTTTAGAAAAGTGTAGTTCAATATAATTAAGATTCGGAGAGCTTGGATTGTTGTTTTTTGTTGTAAGATAAAAGTTTACCCACATGAACACATGGACACTAAAACAAAAATTGTGGTATTGTAAGCTGCAACCATAACTTTAAGATTATGACTTATTTTGTGGAAAAAAGAAGAAATGTTTATTTTATTTTAATGATATATTCTTTCAATAGTACCAGTTATGTTGAAATTATAGGTTAAAATAAAAATTATAGATATATATAGATGATTATTAAACAATTAATAAGTATATATAATATAAACTCAAAACTATTCATACTTTAACAGTTTTTACCTTGGATACATAATATATAAAATTTATATATTATATATATGATAAGAGTTTTTTGTAAGGACAGAATGAAACTTGAATCACAATGTTTATACGAGTTCATCAAATCATAAATAAATAAAATAAACAAATTGGATGGTTTTTGTTTCACGTTCATCTCACATTGGAGAAAGCGTGTACAAAAAAAATAGGTTCCCAATATAGTTCGTTGCCTTAAACAAAAACGTTTATTTCTGAGATGGATATTGCAGTAAAAAAAGTTTAAGATTAAAGAATAAACAATTACAGAAAGTTTACATTATAAATGTATTTGAGTGTTACCAAATTTAATGTTTTGTAAATTATTTACACCATTTTAAGCTTACATTGCATTAGTCAATCAGAACTAAAAAACTAAATATTTTCCAAGGTGAAATTATAAATATGAATTAATGATATATTAAAATCATAACAAACAAATATTTACAAAGTCAAATATAATTAAAAATAAAGTCCAGTGGATTAACTGATAAACTACATTTTTTTACATTGCTTTAGTTTTTTAGTCATTGAGTTGATGTTTTTATACTGTTAATGTTTTTGACATGACACAAGTCTCTGTGATGTAACTGTTCATGTTAATAAAATGAAAAGTTTACGGAAAATAATAGATTATAAAAAAATAAAACATTACTTAAGAATGTTATATGAACAAAATTTGTTATAATTAAATGTTGATGAAAGTTAAGCTATGGTATAAAAATAGATAGTGGTATACATAGTTAATAGCTTTGCTTAGCTTGCAATCCACACCAGCATGAAGCATATTAACAGCTATTCTAATAATTTAAGGTAAGTTTCATGGTAATACTGTCGCATACATTCATTATGCGTGATTGAAACAATCTTTTTAGTCACGTGACCTCAGCGAATCGATAGAGATTATGAAATTGTTCACCATAGAATAATCATTTACATTTAAGTTTATAGCTTAATGGCTTGGCATTAGCTTTAGCTTTGTCTAACCTATTAATCATGCACACTGTGCAATTCCGTTCCATACATTGTCTAATATTTTTTGATAATACCAGACATCCTATCTCTATTTTGTTCTCATCAATTTGAAATAAACTGTATTAAGCATAATTATTAACCAACATAAATTTATTTAATTTTTTTTAAAATAATTTTTAGTGGATGTTTTTCGTCAATATTGGGTTTTGATAAAAACAAATGTGCTCAAAAATATCCTCATTTAGAAAACAATAAAGTGAAGTTTTTACTTTAATATTTAACTTACATTAGACCATACTTGTTAATACATAAATTGCTGTAACTTTTGTTTTCAAAATTTACACAAACTATATTATATATATATGATAACACATTTTGTTCATACTCGAAGTTTTTAGAGCTCTTAATAAATATCATATTTCATAAATATTTACTGCCAATAGTTCTTTGTCATGTAAATCGAAAACTTTGAGATACCCAGAAATTAATTTTGTATGAAATGATTGGTCATGTTAACCATTATATTTGTTGATCTTGTCATATAAAGCTGGCTAGGCCAGTTTATCAGGCCGGCCGATGGTACTTGAATTAAACACGAGGTATTGTGATACAATTTAAAATTTATTGTATCTAAATTTTATTGTTTATTGTAATGTTTTTTTTTTACTTTGGATTTATATGTTTTATTTTCTCCAATTTAATGGGGGAGTTTGTGGTAGTTTTGGACAAACTATCTATCTACAGCATATCATTTAAGTGATTTTCAAATGAATTTTTTTTAAGAAGTATCTTTTTTTAGTTGGGTAATGGTAAACTAGCGTGGTATACAGCGAAAGTGTTGCCGTTTTGAAAGGTACAATCTTTGTGTCACTATGAAACAAAAAATCTATCAACATATTTAAATGTTTCTGAAAAATTACGCTCGGAGTACATAAAAGGTGACACTTTTGTTTTTCGTTATGTATTAAAAATAATAATGTTTATGCACCGACCTATGGGGCAGAATTGTTGAATAAGGAGAACTTCTAAAATCAACATGATTTATTTTTGGGGTGTTGTCCATCACGAGACGTTCTGGTTGTTTAAATAAAAAATTGTTTAAAAAAAAGTAAGTTCATTCAGAGCACACAGATATTGTATGATAGCAGGCACCCGGGATAGCGTTGTAGCGTATCTACCTCTTTTTTATTCAAAAGGCTTATTATTTACTTATATTTTTGATATTCTATGTCATTGGTTAGCACATTGCGTGTGTTATATGATAAGATTAAGTAGTATATTGGTTAACTTGACCAATTTTTTCCTACAAAAAAACAATTTTTGTGTATACGAATATTTTCATGAATTAAAAATAATATTTGGCAGTAAATATTAAGACAAATAATAACGATTATGAAATACTATGTTTAATAAGAACTGTTGAAAATTCGATTATGAATAGAATGTAGTACAACATATATAGTTTATATAAATTTTAAAAACTACAGCATTTTATATACCGACAAGTATGGCCTAATCTTAGCTGATTTTCAAAGTAAAATACATTTATTATTCTTGTTAAGTGTAATCTTTCTTCAAGCTTGCATGTTTCTTTGAGTTTATTAAATATAATAGTTTTTGACTAATTTTCACTTTGTATTTTAACAAATGCAAAAATAAACCTTGACAATGATGAAAGAATTATCGAATGTTTCAATTAGTTTACTTGTTATAATAAAGTGGCATGGAGTAAGGTTGCCTAATGGTAGCACCATTAAGTGTTTGTTGATTGGTTGATCTCTCAACTGAAATTAATATTTTTATGAAACAAACATTGTATGTTATGAAAAATAAGTCGTCGTCAACTAAACAGTTATTTGAACCATACAGTCTTTAATTGTTCATACAAGTTATAAATAAAACACAACAATGCATGTCTTATAAGAACCACCACCATAACTGAAAACTAAGTACTGTAATTCCAATTTGATTAGCTATTGATGCTCCTTATTTCTTGAGCGATAGTACATGCATAAGCATACAGAGCGTAAATCTAACGCTATTTTCGTGTTAATGAGTGCCTCACATTTTAAAAGAAATCTTCATAAATCCTTAAACACTCATTTACACATTAATTAGTGATGAATAAAAGTTTCTTAGAATATCAAAACATATATAACATTTTAAAATAACAATGAAATATTAAACGAGTGAGGTTCTGAAAATTGCCAGAGGTTCTGAAAATTGCCACCTTTTCCCGATTTACGCCCTGTAATAGAATATTGTATTAATCAATTTTTTTTGCAGTCGACTTTGTTTGCATTCCCTCGTTGACTAACTTTTTCAACTAAAAAACTTTTATGACCAAAGTTATAATAATTATTTATTTATATGAGGACGAATTCTTGCAATACAACAAAGTTTAGTTTTAAGGATAATTCAAATGTAAATTAGTCTTTAACTGAATAGTTATTCATACCTCCAAAGGTAGAAACACATTTTGAATTGAAAATAAATTAATTTCACTTTACCACATTTTCATTGGCGTTTAAACAATTATGAAATTAATAAATTTTAACGATTAGTTTAATAGATCTAAATGGTAAACAAAATCTCATTTGTTAATCATTCAAACGTAAATGTTTGACATAAATTCTTATAAAAAGAAAACAAGTTTTTGTATGTTTTAAAGTTCATTATTAGTATGCTAATTATTTTAGACAAATTCTCTATTTATAAATACAGTATCCCCCCGCCCATTCACGATTTACCGTTTGCGCCCTCGCATATTCGAGGATTTTTCTCTTAAAGTTTTTTTCTTAATTTCGGCAATTTCGTGAACTTCTTAGGCAATTTTTTAGCAGAAAAACGCTCACATTCACCTTAACTGGCAAATAATTTTAAAATAAGAACGTCAGTTAATATAAAATAAAAAATTAGAAAAGAGAGATGATACAGTATTACAGTGTTCCCTCACCCATTCGCGGTACACCGTTCGTGGCCTCACATACTGGTGGATTTTGCTCTCAAAGTTTTTTTTCATAATTTCGGCAATTTCGTGAATTTTTTAAGCCATTTTACATTTCATTATTACTGTTTTTAATTTATTATTACTACATATTACTACATTATTACTGTGTATGAGAAGCACATTTTAGCGTATAGGCTATAGTATCATACATAGGCTTTCAAAACTAAATCAATAATTCGCGGATTTTCGGGATTTGCGGGAGGGGGAGGAATGTAGCCCCACGAGCAGCGGGGGTATACTGTATATTTAATAAAAACGTGGTTGGTCATAGAATTGAAAACGTTAACTAAAAAAAAACTAATTTAATATATTTTCTTGGTATATGTTTCAATCCGAATTTTTATATTAACACGTAATAACAGAAGATCCCTTGCATTTAATCATATAGATATATATATATATATATATATATATAGATATATATAGT
>JARUHE010308869.1:0-12203 GCA_031471125.1 Archaeomysis grebnitzkii | reverse complement strand
AACACCTAAAATAAATATAGTGATACTAAATAATGTTAGTTTCATGAACACCTAAAATAAATATAGTGATACTAAATGTTAGTTTCATGAACTCCTTAAATAAGTATAAATGCTTCAAATTTCCCCACCAATAATTTACCTTTGTTCTTGCAGCCCGAAAGAATAGATCCACCCGACCCCAAGAAACCCGACTACGACATTAGAGCCGACGTCTGGAGTCTGGGAATCACTTTGGTGGAGCTGGCCACCGGACAATTTCCATATAAGGATTGCAAAACCGATTTTGAGGTAGGTTTGAACTATCATTTATGTTGAATATGAAAGTTTCGATATCTAGCCGATTGTATTTTTATGGCTTGTAGCGGATTATTTGTTTGCTAAATAATTTTGGCTAGTATAGAAAAAAGAGTGATGCTATGGAGGTGTTTAATATCTTTTGATTGAAGTACCTATCTTGGCTACATAATTTTGACTAGTATAGAAAAAAAAGTGGTAATATGGAGGTGTTTAATATCTTTTGATTGCAGTACCTATCTTGGCCCTTGGCAAAACTTTCATATAGCCAACCAGTTGAAATTAAAAAAATATTTCATCAGAAATTTTTTCAGGTGCTGACGAAAGTTCTTCAAGAATCACCACCCACCTTGCCGTCTGAAGGCTTCAGTGAAGAGTTCCGAGAGTTCGTCAAAGATTGGTGAGTTCAGTTCATTCAATCCCCAGTACATTTCCA
This sequence comes from Archaeomysis grebnitzkii, assembly GCA_031471125.1. NCBI lineage: Eukaryota > Metazoa > Arthropoda > Malacostraca > Mysida > Mysidae > Archaeomysis > Archaeomysis grebnitzkii. The sequence goes on along the minus strand of JARUHE010308869.1, from coordinate 11,473 downwards.
AAAGGCTATAATAGATTATGTTTTCAAATACATTAACCCTATAATACTTGTATGATTTTTGCTGTAAGGAACCAATAAATATGCATTGGAATTAGTATTGAAAGCATCATGATGGTTTCTCTTTGATAAAAGGTGAGCCAAGGTAAAGACTCGGCAATAACAATTTATAGGAAACACTGCTTCAACCCTCAAAGGAGGGTGAAAGAACACAAGTTTTCTCTGTTTGGCATAATTAAATTTATATTTCAGTTTAATCAAAGACTACAAGCACAGGCCAAAATACAAGAAATTATTGGATTACAAATTCATAAAAAAGTATGAACAGGAGGACGTCAATGTGTCGGCATGGTTTTCAAGTGAGTTTTTGGCTCTTGTCTAGTATTAATTTTTTATTTTTTTCATATTTTACACTTTCTCGGCACTTCCTGATTCCTAACTTCAGAAGAGGCAATGATGGCCAAGTACTTTGGTGTTTTATGTAATAAAAGGATTTAAATTTATATAATCTAACGATTTATTTTTATATAAAATCATGCTTTAAAATTTTATAATATAATGATTTAAAATTATATAATATAATCGATTTTAATTTATATAATATTCAGATCTAAATTTATATAATGATCAGGTTTAAATTTTCTGGCATTAAAGATCCAGGACTGTTGCATTCTTGAAGAACCTTCACTCTTGAGAATCTTGAAAATGTTGTTGACTGCATGCATTATTTCATTGTAAGAATGAACCTTTCATGTAAACTAAATTTGTTGCAGGTGTACTGAAAGATGCAGAGAGCAGTAAAATCCGCAGTCCCCAGCGAGTAAGTATATTTCAGTCTCCCGTTCTTCCTCGTGCGTCGCGTTCAAACAGCAAACCTTCGAGCAGCGAGCCTACCCCGACCCCACCTCCAGTGGCACCTCGCAGGAGGAGTCGCACTCCAGAAGCGCATTCCCACGACCGCATCGGCCACCCGCCCCTGCAGCTGCAGCCGCCGCCGCCACACCCGCAAAAGTGTTTTACGGTGCCTAACAAACCGGTCTCACTGACCGGCAATGGCAACTGCCGGCCGCAGGTGCCGTCTTCGCCAAACCTGAACCGTGCGGTGTCGACCTCGCCTGCAAGGAGCATCCCCCCGGCCTCGCCCGGCCCCTCCCGGGCATTGTCTGCCTCGCCCCTACCCCGACCCGCTCCTTCCATCCCCCCCCTCACCTACCCCAGTGGGGGCTCCCCCCACCTCCACAATCACCAGTACTCCCCCAACAACCAGCTGCCGTACCACCAGTATGGCGTTCCTCCCTCGGCCCAGTCTTACACTCCCTTCAACTTTTCCCCAAAGCCCTTCAGTCAAACATATAATCAGTATTCCAATCCATACAGTCAAACATTACAGTCGAAATGTCCTCCCAGTAGTGTATATAACAACTTCTCTTCCTCGAACCATGTCAGGGACAACGGGGTTGGGAACCACACCACTCAGTCTAGTAATAACTCGGCACATGGTAGTACAAGTATAGGTGGCACCTGTGGTGGTGGAGGCACGGCCACTTGTGCATCTTCCTCCTCGTCGTCTTCATCTTCTGCCTCACACACTCCTCCCCTTCTCAGGAAGACGCCAGAGCCAGTCAGGTAAGGGCTTTGAGTTGCGGCGAGATCTTTAGGCTGGTGGTCCTGCTTGAGATACACTGCTCCGTGAATGTTCATTCCCCAGCAATGTTTCAATTATGCAATCATTTTTTATTTGCCCAGTGTGCCAGAAACGAGTTTTTATGCTCCATATTTTATTTTTGTCATTTAAAACTAAAAATTACCAACAAAAATTGAAAGAAATTTCCTTCAAGAGATAAAAACAATTTTCTGGCAGTGTGTGAGACAGATAAAACTGGCTAAACAAGATTTCAAACTTGTTTTTATTTCTGTTTAAATTTTTAATGACAAAATATTGAGCAATGAATCTTAAAGTAGGATCACGCAGAATAAAATAACGCACATTAAATGGTTCTTCTATTAACAAAAGTTTTACTAATCTAACAAGAATATATTGAAGATCAACATTTACAAGTAACCCTTAGCTTGGTATATCATTTCTATTTGCTTTATGCTCATCCCATGATGATTATAATGATCCGATGATGAGTATGATGATCTTATGTTTAAACTAATTTTAGAATGAGTATAATGTGGAAGGTATATATAACTTGGTGTATGCATTTTAACATCAGTAATTTAGTTTTAACATGCAACATAATTTCAACTTGAACTAAATTATGAATTTATGAATTATTATGGTGTGCTGAGAGGCAAAAGATGCCAACTGGTATAGCAACTCCAATGCCGACTGTACTACAGGCCTGTACCATCGAAATATCTATAACAAAACAAAATACGTATTCAATACAAACATATTTATCTATGCTGCAGAAACTTCAATTTAATAAAAAAAAGAAAGGCTTGTACAATACAAACATTTTAGTAACTATGCTACACTGTTATCAAATGGTTTGTTTTTTTCATACAGTATTGTCAACTCCATTGGAGTTGGTATAATTTTCCTGTCAACTCTTCAATTTGCATTTCAATAATATTTTACAACAAAAAATAAAAATGTTCCCTTTGTCTAATTATTTGCCAGACTGCATGCCAAAAAAAGTATTTTTTGATCTTCATGTATTGTAATGTCGTTATTGCACTTATACTAATGGACAGATTATTAACTTGAATGTTTGGTGTGGGTACAATTTTTTTTGCTGGGTTTCCTTATGGCAACTGTTAACTATTAACTTTTAAGTCAAGGTGCAAATAACAATCAATTGGTTAATTTGCATTCCCCAAATATTTTGATGGATTGTTTCTACTTTAACGATATTTCATCTTAATCATAACATTAAGTGTCAAATCTATTTGAATGTCATTTTTTTCAGTTTTTAAATTTGTATGGTTGATTGTTGTGAATGTTAGTGAAAACATCTAATTAAGATATTAGACCCTTTCATTTTGGCTTTCTCATATAAAGTAACCTTCACAAATTATTAATTACCTGTAATGTAACAAAGGCATAATTTGTTTAAGTGATCAAATACGAGCATAATTAATAGCTGACCTTTTGCACTTTCCACCCCTTGCCAGTCCAACCTGTCAGACTGTTGTTTGTAACTTGGGTGGTAGGGTTGAACCATATAAGATGATATTTACCTGTCCAAGTAGTGTTTACAACCCTTGGTTGCTAGAAATAAAAAATCCTCTGGTTGGTATGCTGGGCTTTCACCCAACGATCATGTACCCAAGAAACAAAAATTCTAGCTTATCTGCTCTATAGGTTATATTTTATCTGTTATTGCTAACAATTTGGTGATCAAATGGAATTTTTGTTTATTTTTTCATTTATCTGCTGTTATTTTCATGTCCTTATTTGCAATTAAGACCACTTCTTTCCACCATTAAAACTCCTGTTACATTTTATTTGTTTTCACTACAATGAGTTGATTTATTGTTGTGTTTTTGTAGTGCAATAAAGTTTTTTTTTGTTTTTTTTCAACTTGATACGAAATTACTTTTCCAAATGTTAATGCAATTCATTTTTCAGACTTCCAAGAGTGACATTCACTGATAGGTTTCTAAATAATTTTTTTGTTACCTTTTAGGCTTTAGTTAATGTATAAAATTTTTATTCTTAACAAGAGACTGTTTTTACTGGCTTTGTTAGCGGGTCTGTTACGAAATAACAGAAATGAGCTATTGTGATCGCCCATTCGTAATTATGTGGGTCCCCTTAGGCTGCATATACACATCAATATTGATTTATACTTTTATTTGAAGCTCTACAACAAAGTTTGTTTAATACAATTTGTTTGTATGGGCATTCTGACCAGTATGCACTAATTAGTTTTCAATTTAATTGAGAACCTTTGATTTTAATGAAAAACAGATTTTGTTCAACTTGAAAAATTTTCTTGGTTAAAGTTTTTGACCAAGCTCATTGTTAGTTCATTTGAAGCTCTACTACAAAGATTGCTTTACAATATTTGTTTATATGGGGATTCTGACCAATATGTACTAATTATTTTTCAATTTAATTGTAAATTTTTGATTCTAACAAAAAAACTTTTTTTTCAACTTTAATTTTTTTCTTTTCTTGGTTAAAGTTTTTTACCAAGCTTATTGCGAGTTTATTTGAAAATGTACAACTAAGTTTGCTTAACAACATTTGTTTGTATGGGCATTCTAACCAATGATTATTTTTCAATTTAATTTAATTTTATTCATTTCTGAAACAGATTTTTTTTCCTTAACTTATTTACTGATCTCATTCTGAGTTTATATGGGCATTCTAACCAATGTGCACCAACTTTTTCAATTGAATTGAAATTATTTTATTTTAATGAAAAAACATTTTTGACCAAACTTATTTGTTATTTTTGGTTTTACAGCAATAATTATTTAACAAATGCATTATGAATGATCAATCTCAAATAAAATTTTCTGTGAAACTTGAATTTATTGAAATAACTGTTTTAAATTTGTGAGAATCGGGTTAGGTTGTGTTTGATGAGTTCCTATAGTGCCCATTATTTATATTTACTGAACTGGAAGAATAAAATTTTTCAACGACATCTATTGCTGCCATCAGCATGACAAAAATTCCAACTGTTAATGTACATTGTCTATTATGTACAAACGATCTTCACCTTCACGGTGCTTAATAATAATTCGTACATTACTGGTTGTTTTTCGGATGAGTTTTGGTGTGTGACCTGTCATACCTCTAGTTATTTTGATATAACCAAATTTAAGGCATTGTTAATGATAGTTTTACTAATGATAATTTCATCCTTTTTTTGAGTTATTTTGTTTGTTGGGCTCCATCCTCTTTGTCTAGGAGGGAGTGGGGTCGACAAAAACAAGTTACAAAATGATTTTAAGATATAACTTGATCTAAATTGTTTTCACAATACAATAAAGTCAACACATCTTTTTTCAATTTATTTTAAGTAAGTATATTTTAAGGTTTTATTTTTAAGAATTTGTTGTTATTTATTTCATTTGAAAGGCCATTTCTTCATTATATAGAAGCAAAAACTGTTTTTGGATTTACTTTCCCAGGTTCACAATTTTCACATTTTTATTGCTTTACATTTGCAAGTTGTTTTTGTTTTTGATCTTCTATTTAAGACAAGTTTGCTTCAGGTAAAAATGGCAGATTAAAATGGATTTTTTTTCTAAAAAATTATATAAAGTTACATTTGATTCGATTATCATTGCAGATGTTTTGTGAAGCTTCACCAACCAAAAATATTAAAAAAATTAATTTTGATGAATCTAGAGAGAACTTAATGATAATAAATATTTAGTAACAATAATAATAATAAAATAAAATTTAATAGTTTTGAAGCTATATTTATAAATAGCTTTTATGTTTGGGGATATCTTATGTTGCGTGGCACAATGGTTCATTGTCAACGGCCTTGGCTGCGTTGAAACACCGCTTCCCGTATGATCAGCGAAGTTAAGCAACGTTGGGTCTGGTTAGTACTTGGATGGGTGACCGTCTGGGAACACTAGATGCTGTTGGCGACAGTGCTCTTTGCCAGTGTAGCTAATGTGCTGTATAATATTCTATAATACAAAAAAAAATGGTTCATTCAGACCAATGTTCCAACCTGAAACTAGATTTTTGAAAGTTAAAAACTTAAAGGTTGTAATTACATTGTCTGGCACTGTTGCACAACCTCTTGGCTATTTAGGTCCGGCTAAATGAATAGAATAAAGACAACGTCAAAATGAACATTGGCAGCAGAAAAATTAACATCAACAATTTGAATGTGTTTCAAAATATTTTAATCATTTTTTTCCGACACAATTTATTATTTTCACAAATATTTTTCACTGTTATTGCATTGCTAATGGCTTTTGTTTTTTGTTTACAATTGAAGTTAGGTAAATTATAAGTTGCCTAAATTTATTTTACCATTTGCTTTTTGTTGTACTTTTGCTTTCAACCAACATTCTTTGCTTTATCTGACTGTTGTTGTTGTTTATGTTTATGGATTGTTTTGTTGTGTTAATTTTACAATGATTTCATGAGCACAGTATGTAGTTGATTTGTCGTGGCGCAGGGGCTGGTTACGACCAGTGTTCTATAACTAGGATTGGTAAACATATTCACCTTTGGGTGGGAGGGGTGTACCTGTGAGTTACTGAGTAACCAAACATTGCGGTGCTGAATATCGTCAAGTTTTGGTTCAACTTTCATAATACGGCATTATTCAGTTCACAAATGACTTAATTTTTTTCATTCTTCCACTTGACCAGTTTCATTATTATGAGCTCTTTTTGGTGGTTTGATAAATTGTTTTCCATCGAATAGTATAGGGCGTTCAAGCCAGGATATTGATATTGAATTATCAAATACTTCTCTGCCACTAATAGACATTAAATGATGTGTAAATAAAACGATCCCCTAACCAAATATCAAGCTTAAGCATTGGACAGTTTTTGAGGCTTTTACCGATACTTTTGCTAATTCACATTACATTTTGTGGAACTTCACTGTCACCAAGGTTTGCATACATTTTTGAAAATTACATGAACAATCTATTGTAAAATTTTATAGTGATTTGCAATGACCACTTGTTCAATGTTTTAACCCAGTAATGCCTGAAGAATGGAATTCTACTCCTACAATAAGGGTTGCTTACATTACTATAATGTACTTTGTTCTTATTTCAACAATTTCGGTAATTCTTTTTGAATGTATCCAATACGATGTTTGGCGATCTTTCTCTTTCGAATTCCATTGCCGACGACTAATTCCCTTACTTTTTAAATACCAAAATTAAAACTCCCAATTGACTATTTTAGAACCCTGAAAAGTTTTTTTGTATATCATGTTCCTTTTTTGGCAACTATTTCCCATAATGCATAAATTACCAAGCTGGTTTTTTAGCACCCTGACTTAAAAATTAGCTCTATAAATGATTTGCTTCATTGTTGGCAACTAATTCATATAACACATAAATGGCCAAATTGATTGTTTTTAGCACCCTCGACTAGTTTGAAAAAGTTAGCTGTGTAAGTCGTTTGTTTACTCGTAAGTTTAAGTGTGATGTACCGGCGTATAACAGTTGCGGTCATGTTGTGTAATTCTAGGTTCAACCCCGAACCGTGGGCCCCTCGGGGGCGGTTCACACAGCCGGCCCTCCACCATTTTCGGTCTTTATCCTCCGATCTATCGACCTCTGCGTCCCCTCGACTAACTCACAGGTTCGTACCATTATGCTTTGCCCACTAATCACCTTTCTTTATGTTTGCTTTTTTGTCTCCTTTTTAGTTATTCTTCGTTTGCTCTGTCATACCGCTCTTTGCACTGTATCTCATCATTCTGACATGCCTGTTTGTACATATATAAGGAAGTTCATGCAGTTGTAGTAGTTGAACAGTAGGTTATACCACTGTTGGGTAATCGTGACCTCTGTTGATAAGTGTTGTTCTTCATAGGTACATATGTATCTGTGCACAATTTCCAATAAATGCATAAGTAGTCCTCAAACAGCTTATCATTTATTTGAAGGAATTGTTTTTTATGTTTCTATACAAGATGACATATAAAAAAACTAATAGTTTGAAGTTTATAATAGTTTGTTTTGTAAAAGTATTGCCAAATGAATTTTATGTTTTGCATTCTTTCATCTGTTATGAATAGTCAAATTTGCCACAAGTATTTGAAAATTGCATAAAACATTTCATTTACGATTCCATTTTCTTTTGATCCCGTTTTCCTTGAAAAAATTTATGGAATATATTTTTCTATTTGTATTTTGCATTTTGATTGATTAATTTTGTCGTCAATTACCAGGGTTTTGCTCACTTCACAAATTGAGTATTGACGAAAAAAAGTATTGTTGCAAACTTTCGGTTTACTGATTTATATATCATCAGAAAGCCACTCCTGATAAGTAAAATTTTGTTTACATTATTTTTTGTTTACCAATATTGAAACCCTGAAATCTTTAAAATTTAAGAATTATTTTGGTACTGCCCTGAATAGTTTTAATTGGTGGATCCAGCTTTCAACTAGGTCTAACGCAAGATTTAATTTTTTTGTTGGAACAATTCTTTTTTTTTATTTTAAAAATCCTACCTATGGAAACAATAAGAATCTATTTTTTATGATGACCTATTTCTATGTGAAAAATATTGATCCTTTCCGTTCATCAAGTAGTCCAAGTTTTATTTGACCCATTAGTGCATGAAAAATTGTTATCTTAAAGGTTAAAACCCATCAGAGTTCGTATTGAAGCCAAATTTTTTTGTATGGTCCAAGTTCTACCATTCATGCACTGATTGGTTAAAACTTTAGCATTTTCACTCCTTGAGTAATTTTTGGATTTGTGCTCAAATTTTTATTAAGTTTTGAATTTATTCGCAAATAATTTCTGTAAAATTTTTGTCGATTTTAACGTGACTCGTTTCTCCTTAGCATCCGAGATTGCCGATTAGCTCTACCCGGATCCTCCATACCTCGGCTAACCAGTCGAGCGACACCTCTGTGGTACCAAATTTTTATCTTTATTAACCTTCGATTTTTTTTTTCAAGTCTTGAAGTGAAGCAATCTTAAGTAAATTAGTCCAAATTTTTTCTACCCTAAAGATTCTTTTTTTAATAAACTTTTCCTTCATCTTAAAACAGAATTTGCATTTATGTCATTCTAAATGTTGAGCATTTCAATTTAAACATAAACATCACTTAATCTATTACCAGCTTGGCCAGCCTGCATTCTAATATCAATGTTCACTTTATGAATTCCTCAAAATCATCATTTTGTCTGTCAGTAAAACTAAGCCACATTAAATCTGGTTAGTTCTTGGATGGAATATCAATGCTGGTTGATGTGTTTACCCAATCAGAATTAATTCCAAGCAAAAAATGATGTAATTGAACTAAAAGTAATTGGAATTTAATTTGTGATCACAATTCTCCGCTACTGCCTGCTGTGGCCCAAGAACAGTAATAATAATAGTAATGATAATAATAATAATAGTAATGATAATGATAATAATAATAATAGTAATGATAATGATAATAATAATAATAATGTGGCATTGGCATGGCATAGTTGCTGATTCTGACCAATGTAGATAAACACAATTTATGAACACTAGAATGTTCTAGTTTCTGACACTGTCAGAGAAGAGTATTATTCTGTCAAACTCAAAAATTAATTGTGAAAAAGACATTTATACAATGAACCTTGAAACATTGTGTGGGATAATAAACTGATCCTTTAAAAGCTGAAAGTTTAAAAAATGGTGCTCTGGCAGCAGTGCAAAGTTTTTGCCCAACTTCCATATATGAAATCTTGAGTGATTGATTCTCCACACAGAAGACCATATGTGGTAAAATCCATCCTCATTAGATGCCCTCGTCTTGGGCATAACAAAAAATTTAGGTTTGCTTAAACACCATTAATTTTGAAAGATTTTTTCTTTATTTCTTAATTAGAAGTTTATTTTTTATAATTCCAATTTAATTTCATTGTTGTACTCACTTAATGCCATATGCACAGTATTAAATATATTTTGAAATTTTTTGTTAGAAATATTTCTTATTTGCAATTCGATTTTGAGTGGTTAAGTCAATATTAACATTTATTAGTCAAATTAAAGAATTATTTTATTGCATCTGCTTTGTTTACCTTTGGATTCTTACCCTGCTTATCAAAACTAAGTTAAGAATTTGTAACTGAATAAAAAGGTTACATACATATTAACCCATTCCCTTCAAAATATTTTTTTTCAAATTTTTATATGAAACTTCAGAATAGCTTTATTTCAATCACAATACATGAAAAATAACCCTATTTTATAAGGTTAATTAGTGTTCTCAAAAAAAGCCGTTACCATATGGTAACATTACGGTGATAGGGTACAGGGACCATGATATTTGAAACATAATAATGAACATTTTTCCATTAACATACCATTATGCTAAGAGGGAATGGGTTAGTAGTCTGTAATTCCCATTTCAGAGATTTAAATTTTTTAAGTCCCATCATAATCTTTAAATTCATCTCTTAACCAATTAATATCTTTTATGATCAAATGAAACTGTTTTCATTACTTCCAACCATTATTGTTCAGGTTGATCATTGGGGACTGGAATTTCGACTTGTCTAACATATTTAAAATTTGAAAGTGAAGTTAATCAACTTTAAGATCATCTTGAGGCCATAATGCTCACCACAAACACTCGCAATTAATTCCCTGAATATTTCATGATTTTGTATTGTGGGTACAATCAAACCTATGTGAAGCCATGCTTCACATATCAACCTTAATGGTATTATCTATGTCTATTGATGTGTACCTAAGAGTTCGCAGCCTATATATGGCGCTTCCTTCAAGCCAGGGTAAGCTTAGCATATGAGATTGTAAGGGAAGACTGCCACATTAAAATCTAGGAATGGCTAAGAGTTGTAAATTAAAATTATTTTCCTTTTTGTTTCCATAAAGTGATTTCTCATTTACGATGAATTTTTTAAAGTTTTTTTTTGTTTATTTGGCTTTAATGAAATTGATTCAAGTTTGATAATTTTTAAAGCAATTTATTTTTATGGTTGTGTCTACCAACACTTCACATATTGAGATACAGTTGAAATTGTCCCATGGCTACCAAATTACCATTGACATATCTTGGTCAGTCCATTGTCATCATTTTATAACCATAACTTTTTTTTGTCATAATTGCTGTTGTTAGCTTCCCTAAAATTTTTATAATATATTTAATAATCTCTATATGGGTTTTTTTATTGAACATAAGTGGTTTACTATGACCCATTAATCAATATTATCATAAGTATTTTCTAGCCAAAAGCAGAATTTTAAGTCGTTTCTTTTCCATAAAAGTTGAAAGTTGTTTTATTCGAAAGTTACAGAAAAATTTATTCAACACAAGTTGTTCATTATGACCTTCTAGTTAACATTGCCAGATGTTTGTTTTCTTTATGCAAGATTGTCGGTCATCTGTCTAGTTAGTTGACCACTTGTCTTGGCTTTATATCTGTAGAATTTACTCTTGCTTGTCTTACACTATGATTTGCATAGTCTTTGATTAGCTGTTTCATTGCTTCACCTTGGCTTTGAATTCTCAAGCACATGTGCATGAACAGTTGATTTATCAGTTATTATTCATTTAAAATGATCATAACATTTTTTTATATTTTTATAAAATATTTATATTTCATAACAACATAGTTTTGCATTTATTAATTATTCTATTAAATAATGTTTTCCATTGTTGTATATATACATATATATATGTATTTGATTGTGATATACATGATATAATACAAATAATTCTAATGATTATAATAATATACAAGATTGAATTCCCATGTCTTACGATTTAAGTAACCCCTCAAAAATGCGATGTTTATTTACCCCCCATTATTTGGTGACTGTCCCTCCCCCCATGAAAACAAAA
>JARUHE010308858.1:0-12204 GCA_031471125.1 Archaeomysis grebnitzkii | reverse complement strand
TTTTAAGTGTGTGTCACATATATATATATATAATATATATATATATATATATAATTGGAAGGTTAAGGCACATACTGGCTCATGGGTTAAAAACAAACACTCACCAAATAGATCCCGACGAGCTTTTATTTGTTGCTGATAGAGTTCCTTCTGAGATTGCAAATACTCGCGGATGAAATCATTACTTGTGTCAAGGTTTGATGATTTCTGGAGCTGAAATAAAAGTAGAAAACTAGTAAGTTATAGCAATCTTGGCACTCCTATGTTAATTTATATCAAACAGATGTTTTTTAAAATATTCTGGCTGGTATTAAGTATCAACATAGTATTCACACAATGATAAAAAAACAGATTACTTTGGAATTAAAATCTTGATAAAAAAATGACTGGAATAATAAAATCATTCAACTTAATTGTTGAAATAGTGTTAAAACAAATTTTGGCCTATCAAAGTTTATCATTTTATAGCATTTTTATGATAAGATTTTATTTTTAAGCTTCTGTATTATTTCCAAAAACCATAAGATGGTAGACGAATTTATTATTAATACAAAATTGTAAACTTTTTCAAATCAAAAAGGAGTATAAACGGCAAATTAAAATAATGTTTTCAACTGAAAGTTACCCATATAAGGTTGCAAACGGTTTGGTCAGACACCAAGCATTGTTGGTGCCAAGGGAAAAAATTACCCAGCCTATGCCACTAAAAATAAATGTGCAGTCCAATTCCACATAAAAATTTAACTAGAAACTGTGAAGCAAATTTATTATTTCTTTCAACCCTTCAATGTTTATTGCAAAGAATTATTTACAATTATTAAAACCTATTGTCAATGCAAATATAGATCGACAATAGCACAAGTGAGGTAACCCACAATCATATAATATAGCACTTACCTCACTTGTGATTTGTTGATACAATTATTGGCTGGACAAAACCTTTCTTCAACCAGCAAAGATTTGGCACCATTGTCTGATCTTTTCAAGAACTAATAAATTTCACCCATGCTTATTGGCCAAGTTGGAGGACTGATAGGCAGAACCCAATTGCAATGGAGTTACTATTACAATTGGTATATTTTGCTTCTCAACAATTTATGTAACAATGATTACAATGCACCAAAGATAGCATTGCAACTAACCCTACATACACTAATGGATTATGATAAAAAAAACATTTAACACTCACTAAATTATTAGGAACTTCGTCTTCTGTGGTTGGCACTGATACTTTTAATTTGTCTTTTGCTTTTTCACTCACAATAAACTGGAAAAGAAATTTTTAAATTAGAATCTTTGTTGACTACAACAAAACATACTTAACAAAAACAAAATTTGTCTGGACAATATAAAGAATATATTGTTTTTTTAATTTCAAAATGTACATAAGTGAATAAATATTTTTCTTACAAATTCCATGGGTGAATTTAGCAGTCACAACATGGGTTATTATGTTAGAGTAACTAGCAATCAATGAACTAAGCTGCTTAAATGTCTTAAAAGTGTTACAACCTTTCAATAACTTTATATTTAAACTCAATGAAAAAATGCATTCAAAATGGGAGAGTTTAGTCTTACCAAAGATTCACATTAAAGACTATTTACATACATTTCTACTTAAATTCCAATCCATTGATACATAAATCAAATAAAAATATTTTCATCAAAAAAAGAATCCAAATTCTCATATTAGAGATGTTGATCACAAATTGGGAAGACATCATTAGATACGCTGCATTTCCAATCTATTGGAGCATAAAAAGTTTAGGTTCAAGATGCATCCATCACCCACAGCTAACAAATGGTTTCGGTAGAAGTCAAGAATCTAGGACAGATTAATTGTAGTAGGATGGCTTAAAAAGATCATTAACTAGCCATAGAAAGCTTACTTGTGTGAAGTAGAGCTATACCATATATTGGGTGGGATTTGGGAGGTACTCCAGAAGTGTTGCGATTTATTTGTTGGGATTTATTTGTTCCGAGCTGTGCCAGAGAATATAATCTAGATTTTTTATTTAGATCATTATACGATATCTTTTATTCAAACAAGAAACTGAGTGTTTTACACGAGTATTTTGGATACAGCTACTACCCCGATGGCAGAATAGCAACACCTTAGTAGAGCTTTGTCGCTGGCATGCTCGACAAAAATGAAGGCAACAAATTAATTTACAAATGCAAGAGACAGAATGTTTGCAGATGCATGGTTGATTATAGACTTTAAATGTTGACCAATCAGTATGGATTTTTCATTTAAATTAAATGCCAATCGAATGAGAATCGCTTTCTCTGTTGAAGGGCACAAAAACTGTTCAATATTGAATGTCGACCAAACTATTCCAGTCCAGGCACTCTCTTGAAAGTTTTACTTTTTATCAAATTTTATAAGTTCATTCTTCCAGAATATCTTTTTTGAAATATTATTCGTAAGATAAACTTGACGAGAGTATTGAGCACAATGACATGCCAGGCACCTCCCATTGTCAAAGTTACAGACATAAAAAAGATGTTTTTTTAAATAAACTAAAAAAAATGCACAATAAACTGACAAATGAATAATGAAATAAACAAAATTTAAAAACTTAAAAAAAACAAGTGCACAATAAACTGATAAATTAACAAATAAACAAAAATAAATAACCTAAAATAAGAAGTGCACAATAAACTAACAAATGAATAATGAAATAAACAAAATTAAAAACTAAAAAAACAAATGCACAATAAACTGATAAATAATAAAATTTTAAAAAATAGCTTAAAACCCCAAGTGCACAACAAACGGATAAATAATAAAATAAACAAAAATAAAGAACCTAAAAATAGAAGCACATCTAAAACAAATGAAATAATACGTAATGCATATAATTTGACGAGAAAAAGCAGACAATACTGCACTGTAGTTTGTTCATAAAAAGAGGCACAGTTGTAGTACTGAAGAGTAGTTTACAACTGATACCACAGATAGCCTATCAGGCAGCAACCAGTTACATAAGCTATTCACATCACTGTTATATAAATACAATCACTAACAAAAATTGGATTTTGCATTGCATTTTATTTTCGATTGTTTCATACATTTAAAATATTTTTATTGTAGTTTTGATTATATTGAGTTACTGTTATCATTACAACAAATACAAATTATAAAAAAAAATCTATTACAAGACAATTGCAACTGAATAATCTAATCTAAAATATTTCAAAAAAATTGAAATCAAATATTTTTTAGAAGAGCATGTCTGCATGCAGAAGTCAAAAGTGAGATGTTCTCTGAAAGGTTCATGATGTAACAAAAGTTAGATAACAAATTACTTTTGACTTTTCAATGACATATATAATTTATAACAAGCACGAGTAAATGCTCATGCATTAGAAGCTGTGTTTGCACATTTAAAAAATTTCTAAGCTGATGTAATTGTTGAATACAATTCTATATATTATTATATCAACACTTCTTTCATTTATTTCCAATAAAAATTCTCTCTAAACCTTCAAATAAAACTGTGGTTAATCATGAAGTTGATGATAAATTGAATAAGTCTAAAAAAAACTTAAAATTTATACATTATTTGAAGAAATATAATTTTTTGGCAAAAAAGTTTTTCCAGCATTCTACTTTAAAATCTTTAGTTCTTGTATTTGTTTTAATTAAACTTTTCTCTACACCTTCAAATAATAAAAATCTTGGGTAACCATAAACTTCAACTTTCTAATGAAATGGTTTGTTTTCCTTTATTTTTATTGAGGCAAACATTTCTATAAAATTATTTTATTTTTATTTTGAAAAAAATGGCAAAAATTTGTTAAAAGAGTCCACAAATCATCCACTGTCCAAACAATAACAAACCCAATCAGAGGTTAGTTATTGAAGTTAATTTTTCTTAATGTCATGCATAAATAATTTATCATACATAAATTATCAATAATATACATAATTTATCAATATCAAAAATTCCAAAATTGTGTTTTTAAAATTATATTTTGTTAGTTTAATGTTATCATTGTTGAAATTATTGTGTAGTATAAAAGGCAAAATAATTTGTTTTCATATGATAAACAAGTTCAAGTGATTGGTATACTATTTATAAACAAATTATTTGCAAACTATTTCACATCATAGTTATTTATGCACAGGAGTAATTTTATAGAATATTTTACATTTATAAAACTTTGGTGACAACAATTCACAAAGATACGACTACTCAGTGAAATTTTATGGTAAACTTTAAAAAATAAAATGCACTGATGCCACAATTAGATCAAAACATCAAAGTGTTGTCCAGCTTTCAAAAAGATTTTTTTTACAATCTGCAAGATGAGTTTATTTCACACAGGCAAAATGATGATAATTTTGATGATACAAACTATCCAAAATTTGTTTAATTCTTCGCACAAACATAAAATGTTCTTCAATGCTGATACAACGAGAGTGTCAAGTTAAGTGTTCAGGAGTGAAGACAGATGAAACGAGTCACAGTAGAGCAGATTGATAAAAATAAAACCATCTGCATCTGTTAGCAATTCAATGTATTGCCGTTGTAGGGACTAAAACACATTGAAATGATCTTCATTGCATGTGAATCCACGACTCAATATACTTTTCAGACATTTTACAACACTTGTGAAGAAAAAAACATCAATTTTGTTAAAGAAATAATTTTTGAAATGGCAACTTGGAATTAAAACATTTTTTCTACCTTGTTATCTCGGGGCAAAACAGACAAAGAATAGTAAATGTAAGCTATAGCTACCTGAGAAACTATATTAATTATATAACCAACATACTAGTACAGTCACTAATTTAAATATATTTTGTTTAGATATTTATTAGAAGACATATTGTAAAAATTACAAACAATTGTGTAAATAAATGCAAAGATGTGAAACAAATTAAAGAAATACCATCATACATTTAAGGCCACCTCGTTTTCTGTTTCTCGCGGATTGCTGAATAGAAACCTCAAATGTATCAGATTGACAAGACGAGACCAAACCATTAACCATCCAATGTATCTTGTTCAGTATGTGCATTTCACAAAAGGAAATGTTCAAAACCAACATCATCCAAAAAATGCGAAACTTCAATACATTTACTAAGGAAAAATTATCCATACTTTTATTGTGTTGGGTTTCATCTATTTTTATTGAACAACGCATTTGAGTAAGCTTTCGTTCAGATTTTTCCATGCCAATAACATTATTATTATCATTAATTTACCCATTAAAAATAATTGTCACCATGAATAAAACGTTTTAATGTTGATTAAAAAGACCATCGTCACATGCCACAGTTATTCCTTTCCGGGACTAAACGGTTAATTTGCCAATAATAACTTCAGAAACAAACGTGCATATTGTCATCGGAAAACCAAGAGCGGATTACATCATCTTTTGGAGAAAAGCGAACAAAAAATTGGAAAACATTCCTGCCATTAATATTATTATTATTTAGAATGCCATCACAAAAATGTTTGTTATTAAACATTGATAAGACTTTTCAAACACACCAATGTTTACCAAAACTTGACACGCAGTTGATGCGATATTGATATTTGATATCTACACCAAACACAACATCCTAAACTATTCGAACACAGGCAAAAAAAAATTTATTAAAATGGTGACTGAAAAATAATTTCAATGACATTGTTATAACAAAAATTAAACGAACGAAAAGAAAGGTATTTTCAACTTGACATTGGTCTAATTAACAAAATATTTTCAAAGAACCAAAAATAATAGTTTAGGAAGAAGAAAATAATTAATAATTTCACAGTTTATACGTGGGAATAAATCAGGATTAAATGCTCATGTGTGGGTGCCCATCAAAATGCACCCCCCCGGGGGGGGGGCACCCAATAATTTTTGGTCTCGCGAGGAAAATGGAAACAGTCGATGTTCACGTTAGATAGGCTCAATTACACTGGCGAGATCCGATTACAAACCAGTCCCAAGTGTCTTTTGGTCAGAGGATAATTTAAAAAAAAAACAAGAGTCGAATTCATAAATTCATGACAAGAAATATATTCATGACAAGAAATAAATTCATGACAAGAAATATATTCATGGTTGGTGCAGTGGAACATTATTAATTAACATTTTGTTTTGGTATTGGTGAATACATTAACACATTGGGGAGGGCCAATGAACATCAAATATGGATAACAAATGCGCTAATTCAACCGTAAAAAGTAGGCAAACTAATATCGACAATCGCCAATGTAAAGACAAATATTTCACTCAAAAATAGTGCGAAAGAAATAATTGTTGATAAAAAGTAATTACAATTTGGATTTTTTAATCAAAATGAAAAACGAAATATTTTTCATTGCAACAAAATATTTTGAAAAAAAAGTTGGTTGAGCAAACAAAACTTTGGAAAAACTGACAATCGCAATTTTAAACCATTAAATGAACCACCGAAACGCACAATCAATCGCGCTGAGTAACAGCTGAACGCTTTCTCTTTCCACCTCCGCGTAAACCAAATACGCAACACGCATGCGCGACTTTCTTCTTCGTTCCTACGTCACGTCAGCGAGAATGTACCGTACGACAACAATAACCCTTTGGACGCTCGACTGACGGTCTACGTAACCCAGTGAGACCGTAAATAACTGTACTAATATTCACGAGGAATTCACTTTGGTCAACAAGGGTTAAAACAAAACACTTTTAAGTTACTATTGCAACGTTTATTTAAGTCAGGTCTAAAACGGTTAACGTTTTCAACCTAATTGGACGAAACATCAAACAAAATGAATGTTTCTTTTAATAAATTTTCTAGTTCTAAGGCATAAATTATTCATGCATGAATAGGTTGGATTTCGATCGAGTTGTTACCACAGTGTATAAAGATCTTTATTTCACTGTATAATTTGAACTAACGTTTATTTGCATGCAAATTATTTATAGCTTTAATCAAATTGAACTGAAAAAACTTGTCATAACATTTTTTAATATATGCAAAGAAATAATTTATGTGCTATGCAGTTCAATATTTCACCTGTTAATTCTTTCAGCTTTCTTTGGTTAACAATTGTATTAAAGTTTGAAATATTTTGTTCAATATTTTAGAAACAAAAAACTATCCCCACTTGCCGAATATTACAGGATGTTAGCAGATTATTCAGAAAAATCATTTAGTTTTCTAAATTATACATTATTTAAAATGAAAAAATCTAAAAACAATTCAATTTCAAATCGAAAAAATCCTTGAAATATAACGAACTAAGGCATTAATAAAAATTACCCACAAATGAGCTTTCCTTGTAGAACGATTCTTTAACGTATGACTCGGCGTTCATAAGGAGTAAAACACATTCAAATTAACATAAAAATAAACCTTAATGGGTGTGTGATGACGTCACCTTCGTTTCGTAGGCCTAATTCTCCCCATGAAGATCAAACCAGGAAGAAAGTTTAGTGGTTACTTTCATATATTTTTTGTATTCCTTCTTTAAAATTATTTCACTTTTTTTTAGATCTTTGGCAGAACTTTTTTTGGCACATACACAAGGCTCGGTGGTGTCTGTAATTTTTTTCTCAATATTTTTACATTTTGTAAATACACAATTTAAAAAAAATATTTTTTCCAGTTCCAATGACATAAGAAGAGAAACAGTTTGAAAATATTTGATTTTATCATCAATTCTGACACATTAGATTTCCTCCCTCTTACAAAATCCCTTTAGTCACTTAAATTATTCGTTCCATACAACCAGGTTCATTTTCAACACTAACTTCAACGTATTTTAGTCATTGGCAACAATCAATGTTAAAACAATTTCAACCTATATGGATTTTAAACATTCACAAAATAATATTTAATCACAAATTATTTCCGTATTTCACCTTCACTAGATTTCAAACTTTAAGGCATCGTTAATCGTGAATCAATCTAATAATGATATAAACCCAGATATATTTTTAAGCAACAATAAAAACCCAGGTTTGTATTTTTGAGCAACAATAAAAACCCAGGTTTGTATTTTTGAGCAACAATAAAAACCCAGATATATTTTTAAGCAACAATAAAAACCAAAATATATTTTGTGAGCAATAATATAAACCCAGATTTATTCAAACGAAAATCGTGAAATGAACGAACGGGTTTGGCTAGTCATGTGAAACTGTAGAAGCTCCGTTGATATCAGACACGATAGTTGAGGGGTTTCATGGTAGGATTATGCCAGATAATTATCGTGCAACTCTGTACTGGAGCAGTACAATAATAGTAACAACAACTAGAAAAACATACAAACTAATATAAAACATAATATTAAAAACAGAGTAAAATATTAACGATGGCAACACCATAATGAAACCAATTAAACACTAAAACCCTATAGAAAAAGCAACAATCAAAACCCATAGAAGGACAACAATAAAACCCCATAGAAAAACAAGAAAAAAAAATTATACATCGATGCAACTGTGAATGTCAATACTCATCCAGTATCTATTAATAGTGTTTGTTAACAACATTCACATAATGAAACACCTGAATAATAAACATTAATGACTCAAATAATAACGTAAAGATAAATAATAAATTAAAAAAGTGAACTACAATAATAATAATGATAAATAAAAAAAGTAGACTTCAAATAAATAACGAAACTTGACATTATTATTCAGTATACCCAACGGACTACATAATAATAATTATAATAATAAAACTCTATTTATTTATTTCTGACAAAATGTCATGTATTACATTACATCACAATAACAATGCCATTGAACCAACTTGGCCTGAATAATTTTGGTAGTAAGATCTAAAATACATTGAAACTAGTGTTGTAAACAACCCTTGCAAACTACGTTCAACGAATCATTGCTCCAGGACTCATCCAAACCCTTTGTACAACCAACAGATTTGGGTTCTGTGAGGACGCAGTTATTCGTCATAAAACGTCATTCAAATTATATTTGTGGACGTTAAATTTGGGTTCTAGGAGAATGCAACAAAAATTGTAATTTCAATCCTATTGTGGTCAAGAATTTAAATCCAATTATAAACGAATTTATGAAAATTTGGTTTTTGAGAGACACAGAAAAGGCAAATTTATGACACTTTGAATGAAGTGCATCGCCATAAAATCAGGTTCAATTTATGAGGTAAGAATTAAATACCAGGTACTTGTGATATAAATTAGCTTCGATTTATTAGAGGGTCATAACTAAATACCAGGCACTTGTGTTATAAATTAGGTTCGATTTATTAATGGGTCATACAAACTAAATACCAGGTACCCGTGCATAAAAAAACAAATACCAGACACCTCTGCCATAAAAACAAATACTGGGCGCCAGTGCCATAACAAATACTAGGCACATGTGACATCAAAACTGTTACCAGGCACCTGTGCCATAAAAAAATACTAAGGAACCTATGCCATAAAAAATAGTAAGTAACTTGTGCCATACATCGTCATATCGGTTGTCTCCTCAAAGAACCAAATAATTGAGAAGTTATTTAAAAATAATTTTAACGTCAACATTATAAAATAAGGTCACTGACCGAAACAATTCAACCATGTTTATTTTTTAAATGCCGATCGCAAACATTGAATGCTATCGCCTTGTTTTGTCAGTGTCCATACTCCTTCACGCGGTCCAGCTCTCTAGCTTGTAACAGGGTGATGAAAAATATTTTTTCATTTTAAAGAGGACGTTTGTTTTTGATCGGTTTCGTTCGTTTTTTAAGCTTTTATTGCAGAAAAGGGCCACTTCGGGCTAATTTTTTGGTTGAAAGAGGACAAAAAACCCTGGCTTGTAATGTAGAGCTGTTCTTCAAAGACATCGCCACTGTATGCACTGTCAAAGATTTATCGCCAAGTTCTCAACTTCATAATAGAAATATTAAAATGCAACAAAAGTTGACCGAACTCAACGACATCTCATATTTAATGAAGAATCACTTTCAGTTTAAAAATTGCTAATTCAACAACGAAAAATTTAAAATCAAAACTACGCGCCAATATGAAAACTTTTCAACCATTCATCTTTATTAAAAACGGAAATTATAACTTATTGAATACGATAAAATTTTACAATTATTACGCTCAGTTGGTCAGTGCTCGATCTACAAACTACACGAATAAATGAAGAATCACATGCCCGACAGTATTTTTTTAAGAAATAAATTCTGAGCATTGAATGGACAACGGTGATTGGAAAATGTAATTGAATTTATGCTTACAACATTTGTTAATGAAGTCATCACATTAACTACACTTGTCAACTGACAAGTGTTTTTCTCGACAGCGTTCTCTATAATCTCTCTTGAATCAGATATGTTGGCAGCCTCTGTTACTTATTTTTAAATAAAAAGCCACAAAAACTCAAGATTAACATAATTATAAATTTAAACTTGACATTTTTTTATAGAATTAGTTCCAAATAAATAATTGGAACGGATTCTTAGTCAACTAGAGCACTCATTAACCAATTAGAATTGCATTCAATACATATTGAATGTGAAAAATACAATTTTTCAAATCTACAAAATAAATATTCGGTCATCAACACGAACAGCAAATTGGTTCAGCGGACGCTGATAGTTTTTACGAACATTTTTCCACATTTTATGTTGCTGAAAGTGTAACGGAGAACGCGCACCATTGCATGTCGCCCTTGCATTGGGACATCTCACCACTAACCACCATCCACAACACTGCCCCCCGCAACACACTTCCCCCAGAACAGAGCGGACCCCGCAACACACTCACGTTGCGCAAACGTTCGATCAATTCCTTCTTGGTGCCCGCCTTGGACAGACCTCGCGCCTCCAGCTCCTCCTTCAATTCTACCACCTTCAGCTGCTTGATCAGGCGAACCCCGTCCAGGGTAGCGTTGCTCGGCCGGTCGCCCATTTTCAAAGGCATATTCAGAGACCGACCGACCACGTCTCTCACTCATTCTTGCCTTTGCTACACTGACTACGATCGAGAGGAGAACCGCTGGCTCGGTCTGCCTGTTGTGGAAGGTGTCCGCTGATTGGTCCTAACTCACCTTCTAGCTGTGTTGTCGACCAATGGCAGCGCTCGTTTCTGTGGCACTACACTCAACCGACCTATCTCTTATCACTTCACATACCAGGTTTCACACAGCCGTCAAACATCTACAAAGACTTTACTACACCAAACAAACACAAAAGACAACACGGCGTATTCTGACGTCGATTTAGACTCGATTCGAAACAAAATAAGGAAAACAGTTCATTCAAACATTCAAAATGGCGGACACAGAACGAATCATTCAGACTGAACGATGTATTCGTAGTAGACGTGGTTGTTCAGATGTAGAGGTTCGCAATTGAATTAACCTTCATTTCACTGTCGAAAACCTGCCACCAAGTTATGTTCACCAACTGGATAGAATTAAACACCAATCAAAAAATTATTAATACTGGTTCAAGTGATCATCAACATTAATACTAATAAACAAATCGATGTGACGTTGCGTATAACTTGGGGATTACTTGTGCGCACAATAATGATAATAATAATAAATTGATAACAATTACTCATTCACTGTTGCTCGGAATTTCAAACTAAACTCACTACCCAGAGGATTGCTTCGACACGAACGCCGAAGAAGACTATACGGACGCAAGTGTTCATATGAAATCAACTACACAAGCACGCACGCACACATACGCGCGCGCGCGCACACACAATAGAGAGATAACAGTGATGCCCCCGTCTCCACCCCCACCCCCTCTCAGCTACATGAAACCAGATCAAATTCATGGTAATGAATGCAAAAGAATCCGGCTACAGAGCCAATACAATATTTATTCATGAACATTTTGGCTCTTTTGCCGAATGTATTTTCTACCAAGTTTTTCCATGGACACTAGAATAAAAAATATGACATTCACACAAAAGAAATGACGACGGGTGCTCGTTTCGATCATTCTGTACTGAATAAGGAGGATAGAGAAAATGAAATAAAGAACTGAGAATCGAGAAAATGAAATAAAGAAAGGGTGACAGAAAATGAATGAATGGAGAATAGAGAAAATGAAAAAGAATGAGAGAATAGAGAAAATGAAAAAGAATGAGAGAATAGAGAAAATGAAAAAGAATGAGAGAATAGAGAAAATGAAAAAGAATGAGAGAATAGAGAAAATGAAAAAGAATGAGAGAATAGAGAAAATGAAAAAGAATGAGAGAATAGAGAAAATGAAAAAGA
>JARUHE010308847.1:0-12204 GCA_031471125.1 Archaeomysis grebnitzkii | reverse complement strand
GGATTTAATTAGGTAAAGACTCTATGTTATTTATGCAGGTTTTTCATTGTGCTTTAACAAAAAAATTAAATGAATAAATAAATATTATAAATAATAAATAAATAATAATGAATAAATAAATATAATAAATAAATGGTAAAGACTATGTTAAGAACCGACCGTAATTTATGTAGGTTTTGATTATGCTTTAACAAACAAAATAAATGAATAAATGAATAAATAAATATAATAAATAATAAATAAATAATAATAAATAAATAAATATAATAAATAAATAAATATAACAAATAAATAAATATAATAAATAAATAAGCACATATAATAAATAAATAAATATAATAAATAAAAAAACACATAATAAATAAATAAATATAATAAATATTAAATACATAATAATAAATGAATAAATAATAATAAATAAATAAATATAACAAATAAATAAACACATATAATAAATAAATATATAAAAATAAACAAACAAATACAGTATATCAAAACCCTATAACTTTGATTCTCAACGGACAAGTAAGACAACCTTAATTTAAAGGCATACATGACCTATAGACTTACACCTTAAAAAACAAATGGGTCGACAATAGCACAAGTAAGGTAATCCACAGTAAAAAAATAGAGTTACCTGAATAATAGCATTGTAAGTGTAAACAATGATGGTAATATTATTTTCATTAATATACTAATACTTTTTATGCAGATATACAGCATACTTTGATCGCTGAAAATACTACAAGGAACCTCCTTACGGATATACTTGCATAATAAATAAAACAATAATAATTGGTTTGGTTTTATACAAAATTTTGAATTATAACACTATTGTAAACAGTAATACTATTAACAATGATAATAATAAAACATGAAAGATAACAATAATATTAATAATAAAAACATTAAAAAATACTAATAACAATCATGATGAAAATAGTAATAATAATACCAATAATAATGATAATACTAATGTAAGCAGTAATAATAATAACAATGATAATAATGTTGATAATAATAAAACATGAAAAAATAACAATAACATTATTGATAATAATAATAAACATTAGTAATAATAATAACAATCATGATGAAAAAAGTAATAATAATACCAACAATAATGATAATACTAATGTAAACAGTAATAATAATAACAATGTTGATAATAATAAAACATGAAAAGATAACAAAAACAATAATATTAATAGGATAAACAGTAATAATACTAATAACAATCATGATAAAAATAGTAAAAATAAAAAACAATAATAATGATAATAATAACGCAAAACACTAATAATAATAATGATATTAGCAATTACGAAATAGACATCAATAACAACAATAATACTAAATTATCTAAATGATCCATATACTTGAATCTATGGTCTATTACATCGCTCAATCGCCGATAAAATTAGTTTTTTACGTTCAAATGATTTTCAGAACTGATTTCACGCAGTTAGAAAAGTGAGAGGCAAATCAGCCCAATTCCAATGGAGTTACTATGTCACTTGGTATATTTTGCCTCTCAGTTATCCATTGTTGTCCTACTGTATTGCACTGTACCATTCAAATCATGTTTTATGGCTGACCCCTTAACGTTTATTGTGGAAAATTATAAAATTATGAATGGTATTTCAATACTAATTTTAACGTAGATTAGCCTTTATTTAAATAATGGTCCAGACGTTAAATGGTTAATAGTTCTATTTTAATCCCACCATAAAACAATTATTGCTGTGAGTTGTCATAAAATAACTATCGCTATGAGTTGCTATATAATCCTACATTTCAATTTCTTTAGTGGCAATTAGGTCCAATGGAGATGACTTATGGGTGCAAAGTACATTCATCGGCTGAATTATGGTAATTTTTAATGTTTCTAGACAGTTATTCATCAATATAACAACTAGACCTTGCCATTCTTTAAGCTAGTAATATTTTGAATTAATATAAGGTCTGGCACCTTGTATGACTGGTTGAATCAGGATCCACAACAATAATAATAATAGTACAACTAATAATAACAGTAGAACTAATAACAACATTGAAAATGCTAATAATAATAATAATAACAATGTAAGATACTTAACCCTTCGTTTCATACAGGTCACTATGTGACCATAATAAAATAATATTTCTGAGTTTGTATAGTTTTGTTATCACAAATTATCAGTAACACAAATAAATCAGTAACAAAAGTAATAAATTTACTTTAAAGTACAATCAGAACGGTAACAAAACCATTTAAAGTAAAATAAAAATAAGAAACAACTAAAAAATAAATCTCCCGGATTATCGACTTAAATCTTTTTCTTCGATTCCGTTATTAGATTTGTTATTACCTTGTTTTCACGCGACACAATAAGGTTTCTCTGGACCTACATTTTGTGTTTGTTTTTTGTTTGATTTCAAAACAAATAAAAATACAAAACAACGACAATAACAAACACAAAATAAAAATAAACAAATACAATATAACAAGAAGAACAGACAAAAATAAACAATTAAAAAACAACGAGAATAACAAGAAATAACAAACAAAACATAAACAATAAGCTATAAGCAATGTACAAAAACAACAAAAACAATCACGTGAAAACAATAACAGTGTATAACATATAATAAATATATAATATAATATTATAATATAATAAATATAATTAATGATAATAAACATTTTAAAAACAACAGCAATAGTATTACGTTAATAAAGGTTATTCTACTTTTTTTTTGTTGTGTCATATTTTAAAATACAATTTTGATATCATATATCTAGCAAGTTTTGTGTAAAGTGGCAAAAAGATTCTATGTATCATCGTAGAACAAATGAAAGTAGTCATATGTGCTTGTGGACACCATGTAAGTATTGATTAAAACAATAATATTAATAACTTTTCATGTAGTGTCAACAACAATAATAATAATAATAATAATAATTATAATAATAACAATAATAGTAATAAATTTTCATGTAGTGTCAACAACAATAATAATAATAATAATAATAATAATTATAATAATAACAATAATAGTAATAACTTTTCATGTAGTGTCGACAATAGGGATATGCAGCCAACTAAAGACTCACCTTTTTTTACTATGTAGGCCATCTTACAAATAACAAAAATACTAAAATTTAAGCGTTTAGATTTTATTAATGATACTCGTCAAAATAACAAATGTTATAAATTGAAAAGGTTTTAAAAAGTAAACGTATTTTTAAGTATTTTATAAACAATAATTTCGAAATATAGAAGTATCTTTCAATTATTTTTTCATGAAGAAATATGAAATTTAATTTCTATTATTTCATCATTTGTGATTTTTTTTCCAATTTTTAATAGTTTTCAATAAAGCCAAAAACCTGATTGAAATTTGAGAAAATATTGTTATATGAATAACCAATATTGTATTTAAAATATTTTCATTGATAAAGACGGATAAACAAACAATTAAAACTGTATTATAATATATAAACCGTAATTTGAAAAAGTGTGATCACTTGTTCAACTTTTTGTTATCATGTATTCTATTTTATGTTATATATTTCTCGTTATTATTATTATTTATATAATCTAATAACAAAATAAAAGTTGATGGATATGATAGAGTAAGATAAGACTTCATTGTTCATGTGGATCATTGAAAACACTTGATTTACTTGTATGTCTGAAATCTCCAGAATTGATATCATCAAACCGACTAACTTTTGTTAAGAGGACATTTTTTTGTTGATTCAATCAACTTTCTTGTGATTCAATCAAAATCGTATCATATTGGTACAATATGATTAAGCTAGACCAGGCGACATAAACGCATCACCCTAATATCCACATTAAGATAAAATGGCAAACGGTCCCAGAATTTTTTTCTGATCATCTCCCAATAGAAATTACTATCACAACCAATCACACAAAGACATACACAAGCTGTCATAAAGTCAGCTAGACTTAACTTAGAACAATCACTCACACCATTTAACATAAACATTAATCTCCTTACCATTCAATCCTAATTTGGAGCATTTCAAAGGATATATTAGAAAATTAGGTTTCAAGATCAATAATCTCCAAAACATGAAGAAAAATGTTGTACATACCAAATAAACTGTGAAGAATGTGAAAAAGACTTGTGAGACTGGAATAAATTTAGAAACACTGGACCCTGAAAGGATTGGAACTCGGCAAAATTAGTGTTTAAGTCAAACGACTTCATCGAATGTATAACAATGAAGGCAAAGCTAATTGAAAAAGTCCGGGATCATTTTCGTGGAATGCTTCCATAGTATTATTTTGAAAAATGTTAAGCTGTAGTAAATAAGATGTTCTTCTCTATTAAGTTCAACTTTTCTAAATAAAAAAGTGTGTTAGTTGACACCGAAATATTTAGAAAAACATATTAACCTCGTTAACCTTTTTCCGGAGGTATGATGAAAAATTATCATAAAAAAATCACCACTATACTGGCTCTGCAGACACATAAGCGTGTGCCCATTTAGTGGTAAGCCGACTTATAACCATAAATGATCAAAGCCACAGACTTACTAACATAGTGTACAAGTATCTGTGAGCCGATATTTTGGTTTGCCGACCTATGCACGTAGCTAGCATTGTATATTACATATAATATTTTTTTTAAATATGGTATATATATTCACTATTATAAATGTTGAACTTAATATAAGCTAAAATAAATAAACTTAATTATTCAAACCTCAATTTAATAATAAAACGACCAATATTTAGGTAATTGTGAACTAAATTAAGGTTCAGTACTATAGGCCTACTGAATACAATTTAAGAGTTAGTTTAAATGCACAAAAAGATGTTTTAAATAATTTTGTTATGCTGCTGTCACTCATAATGAATATATGAACAATAATAATCTTAGAAACTTCAATTGTAACTTCAAAACAGCTAAATCAGTTAAGATATGACACAAATAATAACACATTTTTCGATCAACCACTTCGCACGAGTAGTATATTTTTGTGTACAAAATAGAAAACAATGTTTTAATTGGTAAACTAAAATAAATTCTTGTTAAAAAGCATTGGCCCATTCTAGGTGTCTAGCTTTAGTAAAGATATGACCAAAAATAAAAACAAACCGATGAAGTGGCTTGCCCACTTAAGCATAACAATCTCGGATGTTTGAAATTTTGAATTGACTTAATGAACACATTTTGACAATTGGTGAAAGAAACCGGAGTAACGAGGTTATCAATTAGAATCATTTTCACAGAAAATGAGTACTGAGATGAAAGCGAAAAAAGTTTTGTTTATAGGGAACCTGTAAATAACACATGTTGACAGATGGAGAACTAAATGAAACTACAAAGTTTATTATAGTTAACAAAAAATAAATTGAATTACAAAAGAACACCAGCAATGTTAAACTTCGGTGTCACAGAACAGATTGAAATATAAACGTAAACGAAAAGAATATTTACACTTTTATAAATTAAATTTTGACAACTGGTGATATAAAAAAATAGCTAGTTCATAAATTTCACCCGAAAAAGGCGTTCATTTATAACAAAAAAGAAGCGATTAGTCAACATTTAATGATTAATTTATCAAATTAATAATCAAATGTTTGAAGACTTCATACTTAAGCTGGGGGTTCTGGCAGATCTAAATATACCACTGCATTAGTTCATTTTAATGATGTTGGCAACCGGCGGTGAATGTGCATTGCACCCATAGACTGGTCCATTGGGACCAAATAATAACTAAAAAAAAAAAAAAAATTCGTCCATTTTCTTAACTTTTGCAAAACGAATTGAAAAGTTTTCATAAAAATATTTCTAGTTTAACGTTTGTTTTGCAATTTAAATCGCTGGAAGCAACCAATTAAAATAAAAAATTTGAATAAATTAAATGCTGAATTTTTACAACCAATTAAAATAAAAAATTGAATAAATTAAATGCTGAATTTTTACAACTCGTGAAACAAGTACAGTTGCGAGTTGATTTATTTATTTTATTTAAAACATAGCACAGTGGCGACACAGAACAACTGTTTTTGTGGTAGCAAGTTAATCTTTTCGTTTTACTTAACTAGTTTTTTAAAGACATAAATGAGATGTAGGCCTACAACAAACTCCACACTTTAGTTCATTTTATCACTTTCAACTCCATTAGCAATTATGATACTCCTTCTCTACTAAAGAGAAACAAATAATATTCCACTGACGAAGAAAGATGCAGTTGCTTCTTCCGTGTGCCCTGTTGCATGTCTTTGGATTGCAGAATTATAGCTCAGAGGACGTGCGATACATTTACATTTACATTTACAATTTAATGGGTTAATCATTAGGTTTCCCTAGTTATGTACCCATATCCAGTCATATTCCATACATTATCCAATCTCTTTTTGAAAGTTTCTACACTTCCTGCCTCTACTATATTTTCATCAAGTGAATTCCTTGATAATAATAGTAATTTCTCAAATTTATATAGCGCCTTTCAGCTTTTCAGCTCACAATGTGGGCGGGAATAGCCTTGGTTCTAGTCTCATTGAACCTACATGGTGTAACAGGACTTTAAACAGACAAACCAACCATCAGAGTTCCCAGTACGTTTTGGATTTATTTTGTTTTGCCTACATAGATCCTCATATTTTCACCATTTCCAAAGAACACTTTTTTGGACAACCCAGGTTTTTTTATGTTCATTTCTTCATTCGCCTCTTTGAATGTAGGCCTTTGCCATTTTTCCCAGGGTTGTTCTAAAACCCATAGTGCTGAACAAACACATACACGTACTATCTTCTGAAAAATAAGAGTCCCCTTAACTGAAAATTATAGTAAACAAACAGGTTTAAAATAATCAATCAGATTATAATTAAAAAACGTGACTCTTATTTCTTGGGCGATAGTACCGTCAACTAAGAAATAAGTTTCTGTTATGATTAAATTTGAGTTGTTTAATAACAAATTATATATTTTATTTTTATTTATTTCTATTTTAATATGTTGGAATAACCAATAATTTAAAACATTTATTTATAATTTTTTCAGTTGACGAGGATTCTTATTTCTTATTTATTTGTTCTTATTTCTTAGTTCACTGCTGGTAGTACTGTATGAAATCAGATCTTGAAGAAGTAAGTTTTAAAAAATAATTAAGTTAGTACAAACATATATGACAAATATATACTTTTAAACTTTTTTTCAACTCTAATTTACGTAGACTTTAAACGACAGTGTAAGCTTTTAGTTGTGAAATCTAACTTAATAAGAATACAATTTTTATAAATCAGAGTAGTCATTTATGAGTGCAGCAGAAATCGATGTGACTCTAACGACTAGGCTATCAACACCTGTGGGGTTTCAATAACAAAATCTCGAACCATAAATACACATTTGAGATTAAATAATTACAATAGCTTAATTGGAGGGCTGGGAGGCAAAGGATCCCAAGTGGTATATAAACTCCATTGTAATTGGGTATATTTGCCTCTCAGCTTTTGGAATAAAAAAATGTTATGCAAGTAGTTTTAAAATAATAATTGTACTTACAGAATGTCAAACTGGCATGTCATTCACTCACCTGTAAAGGAAAACTTCATTAATATTTACTAATAATTGTCCAGTCATAAAATTTATCTGAAATAAATATTATTGTACTTAAGCTAGTTGTAAACTTCGCATGTAATACCTGGAATTTTGTTTCATAAGAAACACAAAAAGCAAACGTTGGGTTGAAATGCCATTTCTAGTTCACATAATGTTAGAATTATTATAATAAATAATAACAAATATAAAATAAAAAAAAAAACACCAATTTATAAACAAAAGCAATAAAAAGAAAATATTAAAGTAGTAAACAAGAATAATGATACAAATAAAATAAATTGTAAGCTGAGATCTACCTTCCATCATAATACATTATATTATGTAGAAAAACATTCACAATTTTATAGAAGATAAATTGTTCACATTAAATAAATTGTCAGGAAGGTAGATACAAACAAACACACAAACTTACTAACAAACAGTAGTGTGTCTTACTTGTAAACAAATAATAAACAAATGAAACCTAGAAGACCTTTAAAAGTTGAACCTCTCTCCACCACACACTGTAAATTATAAGGGGAATAAATCATTTTTATTAAAATAAAACAAAAAAAAGTATTGAGGATTTTTTTCTAATTTTTCACTTGACAAAATTATGGAAACACAAGAATTTGAGGTAATATCGAATTTATTTAATATTTATGATCGTTTCAACAACATCTGACAATTTGAATTATGATTTTTTCCTCCACTACTCCTGAGGAGGAGAGGTGGGGGAGGGGGGACTGAGGGGACGCAGTGAGGGTAATAATGAGGGGATAGGGTGCGGGTAAAAGGTGAGGGTAAGAAATAAAGTGACACATGCGGTAAGAAGTAGGGGTAGGAAGGATGAGAATGGTATGAAGTGAGGGTAACAGTGAGGATGAAAAACTAGAATAAGAAGTGAGGGTAATTATTAATGTTAAAATTGAGGATAAGAAATGAGAGTAGTAAAAAGGGTAAGATGTGAGGGGAGGGCCATAAAATGAACAAAAACGTTACATAATTTGTTATTTTGAAGTTCCCCTTGTAACTGGAGCAGAGTGGGTGTGTAGGTACAGGTGTAGGTTTTTCTACCTTTTTCTTGGGTGTTTGGGTGTTTTATTCTTCAGTGTTTTATTCTTGGGTGTTTGGGTGTTTTATTCTTCAGTGTTTTATTCTTGGGTGTTTGGGGTGTTTTATTTTTGGGAGTCCTGGGTATCTAACTGACTGTATATCAGTTATGTTATTATAAGGTTATTCTATGTCTATCATTTTTGCTTAGTTATCATTAGTTATTATATTAGAAATGTATTGTTATTTTGTTGTATTATATTGTATTATATTATATCGCGCGTTGGGTTAAATTGTAATATATGTTGATGTTGTGTTATATTATATTATATTATGTTTGTTTTATTTACTAATGTTTTTTTATTAAATTATCAATTAATATGTATACCAATTATATAATAATATAATAATATTATAATTATTATATTATAATTATTATATATAGTTAAATATATAACTTAACATATCTTAAATAAAACTAAAAAACATTTACAATAAGAAGGATACATACAAATTACATAATCTGGGTAAACAACTCTTGCTATTGGTCATTAAAAAACTCCATCATTCAATGCAGGCATTCAGATAACATTCTTATTATTATATTCTGGGTTCAGGCTGAACGAAATTTGAGATACAACATTAGTCTTTAATTCCTGTTTATTTCTTATAGCCGCTTATGGTGAGTTTCACCTTCTTTGCCCACCCCACCAGCCTCGGAAAATACCAAAGGTGTGGTAGATGTTCAAAACACGGTCGTGGCATGTTATTTTTTTCTCCTTCTAGTTACTATAGTATATTGTATTGTATTATGTTATTATACTATATTGTATTATAATCTTTTGTTTTAGTACATTGTGTTATTTTCTATTATTGTATTATATTGTATTATATTATGTTGTTGTATTATATTGTGTTACTTTCTGTTATTGTATTATATTGTATTGTATTATGTTGTTATACTATATTATATTATAGTCTGTTGTTGTATTATATTGTGTTGCTTTCTCTTACTGTATTGTATTGTATTACTGTATGTTGTTATATTATTTTGTATTATAATATGTTGTTGTATTATATTGTGTTACTTTCTGTTATTGTATTATATTGTATTTTATTCTAACATGCTACGTTATTGCTCATGTATTACTTTAATCTTGATTATATACTTATGTAAAGTAATACAAAACTTATTAAGCTTACTAAAACTTACTAAAACTTACTAAAACTTACTAAAACTTACTAAAACTTACTAAAACCTAATCTGTCATTAACATTTAGAAAATTAATGAGCCTTCATGTAATACATCGAAGCTTAATTGATGTTATCAATTTCATGTTTCCTACATTGGAATCACAATGCAACAGATTAAACATAACCTGAGGATAAAGTTTATGAGTTAACCTTTTACAAAATAGTGAGGTTATCAAATTAGGTTATAGTGATGAAGATTCAAAAGTTTTGGTTACACTTTAATCTGTTAAACGTAATTCTGAAATTATAATACTTTTTGCAAAAAAAGTATTATTTGAGGGTTAACACAAAAAGTACTGTCGGAGGTAAAAGCAAAGAAATAATATGTCAGGGCTAACACAAAAAGTAATAGCGATGGTTAACACTTAAAAACAATGTTGAGGATTGAACCTCAAAATGTTTGAAGGGTTACTCTTCAAAGGTAGTATCGAAGGCTAACACTTACAAATCATGTTGAGGGTTGAACCTCAAAAAAGGTTTAGAGGGTTACTCCTCAAAGGTACTATCGAATGCTAACACTTAAAAATAATGTTGAGGGTTAAACTTCAAAAGTAATATGGGAGGGTTAACACAAAAAGTACAATCGAAGGCAAAAACGTAAAAATAATGTTGAGGGTTAAACTTCAAAAGTAATATGGGAGGGGTAACACAAAAAGTACAATCGAAGGCTAACACTTAAAAATATAATTTGAGGGTTAACCCAAAAAGTACTGCTGTTGGTTGACCTACAAAGGCAGTCCATAATGGACCAATTAAAACCGGATATTCAGATAATCTTCGTCATTAATGTCCTTATGAAAACGCGTTTCCCCTCACTTGTCTTGTTCAAATGGACATTAAAGCCAAATGTGAAACATTTATCTTGCCATGTACTCGAATTAGATTAACGTGGCATGAATGTGTACTTAAAATTAGGTTTAAATGGGCCTACAACTAGGTTTAAATGGGCTTAAAATTGTTTTTAAATGGGCTTAAAATTAGGTTTAAGTGGGCTTAAAATTGTTTTTTTAAATGGGTTTAAAATTGGTTTTAAATGGACTTAAAATTAGGTTTAAATGGGCTTAAAATTAGGTTTAAGTGGGCTTAAAATTGTTTTTTTAAATAGGTTTAAAATTGGTTTTAAATGGACTTAAAATTAGGTTTAAATGGGCTTAAAATTAGGTTTAAATGGGCTTAAAATTAGGTTTAAATGGGCTTAAAATTAGGTTTAAATAGGCTTAAAATTAGTTTTAAATGGGCTTAAAATTAGGTTTAAGTGGGCTTAAAATTAGTTTTAAATGGGCTTAAAATTAGTTTTAAATGGGCTTAAAATTAGTTTTAAATGGGCTTAAAATTAGGTTTAAATGGGCTTAAAATTGTTTTTTTTTAATGGGCTTAAAATTAGGTTTAAATGGGCCAACAATTAGGTTTAAATGGGCTTAAAATTAGGTTTAAGTGGGCTTAAAATTAGTTTTAAATGGGCTTAAAATTAGTTTTAAATGGGTTTATAAATAGGTAGACTTAATGTGGACTTGCAGTAGACTTAAAGTGAATTTGAAGTGTGTTTTTATGTGGTTAAAAATCATATTATGGAGTTAGAATACACTGAAAACAATTGACTAACTTTTATGTCTAAGTTAGTCAAAATTGAACCAACAAAAAAGTGTGCACTATTACCAAAAGCTAGTCAATTTGATGATGCCAATTTTGACTATCTTAGACATGAGAGTTATTCAAGTGTCTTCAGTGTAGGCATAATTTATACTTAAGCTGGGCGTTTTATATGTTTAACATGTAAGAAATATAAATATAAAATTAAACATAGAAAAAGAAAACATCAACTTCCGACACTATGGGTTTAAAATAGACATAAAGTGAACGTTATATGTGATTACATTGCTGTAATTTGGGGAAAATGTTTTAAATTGGTCTTAATATACCGTTGAAACAAACCTTAATGTAGGCCTTAAATCGACGTTCATTTAGCTTAATAGTCTCTCTTAATTGATCCAGGATAAACATGGCAAAAGGTAAAAAAACAATACAGAACATTAAATAAAAAAACTAATTGAAAATGTAAATGGTGGTGGTGATAGTAGTAGTAGTAGTAGTAGTAGTAGTAGTAGTAAGTAATAGTAGTAGTAGTAGTTGTATTAGTAGTATTAGTAGTATTAGTAGTATTAGTATTAGTAATAGTATTATTATTAGTAATAGTATTAGTATTATTATTAGGAGTAGTAATAGTAATACTAGTAGTAGTAGTAGTAGTAATAATAGTAGTAGTAGTAGTAGTAGTAGTAGTAGTAGTAGTAGTAATAGTAGTAGTAGTAGTAGTAGTAGTAGTAGTA
>JARUHE010308836.1:0-12205 GCA_031471125.1 Archaeomysis grebnitzkii | reverse complement strand
CACACACACACACACACACACACACACACACACACACACACACACACACACACACACACACACACACACACACACCCCAGTAAACTAGACGCATGATAACTACAATAATCAACTTTTCAGGACTATATTATAAATATTAATCTCATACCGAAAATTCTTAACTATTTGTATTCATTATATATGTTAAGTAAATGTTTATGTTTGGTTATTATAATAAGTTTAAGTGATTATTATTGTTTATATTATATACATATTTTTGCGGTCATCTTAACACAATTATTTTTATTACGATATCATGAATACCTTGTTAATTCGCTGCATTATTTTTAGCAAAAAATATTGGCATTTAACAAAACCAAGGTTTAAAGATAACCATAACAATAATACTACGCTCTAATAATAATGATAATAGTATCCACATTTAATTTAATACTACTAAGATTTAAGGATAACAATAACAATATACCAATAATAATAATACTAATAGTTTCCATGTTTAATTTAATATTGCTAAGATGTACGAATAACAATAACATTATGACACTAATTCTAGTATCCATTCTAGTTTAATATTACTAAGATGTAAGGATAACAATAACACTATAAAAATAATAATAATAATAAAAATATCCACATTTAATTTAATACTACTAAGATTTAAGGATAACAATAACACTATGATACTAACAATAATAATAGTATCCACATTTAATATAATATTAATAGTGTTTATGGATAACAATAACACTATGACAGTAATAATAATATCCACATTTAGTTTAATACTACTAAGATTTAAGGATAACAATAATACTATGACATTAATAATACTAATAATAATATCCACATTCAGTTTAATACTAGTAATATTTAAAGATAAAAATAATAATAAATATAGTATCCACATTTAATTTAATACTAGTAAGATTTAAGGATAAAAATAATAATAAATATAGTATCCACATTTAATTTAATACTACTAAGATTTAAGGATAACATGAACACTGCACACTAATAATAATAGTATATACATTTAATTTAACCAAAATTTGAATATTTATCATTGTTACTTTTATTACTTTTAATATCTTACTTTTCACCGTTATGATTATATTAGTATTATGATTATTATAACAATAATAACAGCATTAGTTGTTATTGGTATGCTATAGTGTGTATTACTGCTATAAGTCCTATAATTTTCCTATTAATATCGTCATTATTATCAGTATAATTGTTATATAACTTGTATTAGTCATTAAATGGTAAGCTATATTTTACTGATAATTTTAATTTAAAAATGAAGGAACTGTTTATAGTACTTTTATTATTGAAGTATAGCTGATGTTAACAATAAATCCAAATTTAGCCTTTCTTATGTTTGTTTTGAACATTTTTATGTAAAACCTTACTATCAAAAACATTAACATTTTTATAATAATAAAATGTTTACAATACTATGAAAAAACATTAATTAATAAGGATACATATTATTATTATTATCGATAACTTTATTTTATTTAATTATATTTAGTTGGTAACTAGGTAGGTGGATTTTTGTTACTGGTTATTCATTAGTCAGGTATTTAGGATATGTTGCAGTTATGTTCGCCATGTAATTAACTTTTCTGCACTGTGGTCAAAGGGTTTTTCCTCACCTCTGTTGGTGATTAAAGGGTAAGCATCATATTTTGACGTCTCATAAAATTTATTTTTATTTTTAATTTAATACAATTCCATTATAATCAATGTTCAGCAAAAAGTTAATCAATTTTTAACAACTCGTTTTTTTTTATAAAATTTTTATTTGTAAAAGTTATGTTTAGCCTTAAATCTATGCAAATAATTCAAGTATCTATTGACAACCGTTACAACTTAAAACTGCTTAGTGTGTAGTTAAGAAAATTAATATTTTAGTTGAAGTAAAAATAATATTAACAAAAATAAACTTATAAACAAATATACAATAATTTATATTTTTGTAAAACAACTTTCTATTTCTTAAATATTATTATTTTGCAAAACCTATTTAATTAACCATAGCAATAATAATAATGATTTATAAATACTTTAAGTATCATTATTGATGTAATAATATTAATAA
The DNA here is from genome assembly GCA_031471125.1 of Archaeomysis grebnitzkii. Taxonomy (NCBI): domain Eukaryota; kingdom Metazoa; phylum Arthropoda; class Malacostraca; order Mysida; family Mysidae; genus Archaeomysis; species Archaeomysis grebnitzkii. Next base: position 10,101 of record JARUHE010308836.1, on the reverse strand, counting down.
TTGTAGTGGCAAACAATAATTATTTTTAAGAGGTAAAAAATATCAGTTTTGTTTGAAATATTTCATAACTCGTCTTGCAGTTCTCGGTTTGGATTTTCATAACAAATAATAAAGAAGCATCTTGTTTTGAAATGTTCTTTTTTATAAAACTTTGCTGGAATATGCAAGTTTTTTAAATGTCTGAATCCGCTAGTTACTAATCTGAGTAAACAAAGTAAACAATTAAAATTATAAATTACTGAACATAACTATATATAAAAATGTATTTTATATTTATATTATAGGTTAGTGAAATAAAACAATGAATATATGTTGACATACATCAGGTTATTTGATAATACGTTAGACAGTGAAGTTAGGTGGTTAAATTATATTTGCTCAAATAGATCGAAATAGTTTCTTTAAAAAGTGAAAACTAAAAAGCTATAACTTAAAAATTTAAGAATAAACAGCCAATACTTCAGCAGTACGGCCAGGATGTGTGGTCACCACAAACAAAAAATTCCAGAAAACAAAATATAAATCCATATCAATGGATCAACATTAAGAATTTAATTAACTATAAACATGCATTCAAATTATAAAAAAAACAATAAATTTAGTTTTATTTTTTTCCCTGACAGACGTACGATCATAAGAGGCATCGTTGCATTGTCGTACTTGATGGCGGTCGAGACAATTTCTTTACAAACAATATTTTTAACTCTATAATAAAAATATTATTTGCTTGAGAATATAAAAACTTGCCTGGAATCAGATATTTTATTTCAACATAATTTTTTCTCTTCAAGTAATTTAAAATTTTATTTAACTAGTCACTTCAGAGAACTGACATTTGAACAGCAGGGTGCACTCAATATTTTTACAAGATGAATATTCTTTAAAATGTTATCTAATTTAATTATTGTCTTGTAAGAAACCTTGATTGATGTTTTTTAAGTTATGCATTATTTAAATTTAGTTTAATTATTTTTAAAATTAAATAAATTTCAGTTTATTTATATGATTGAAGCCCATAAATAGCTTTAGTGGTTTAAGTGTACATATTAAAAAATATATTTATCACCAATACAAAATTGATGTTATCGATATTCCTATAAAATGTAATAATAATGTAAATATCGAGACTAAAATTATAAATATTAACAACAATTAAATGTTAACATTAATACAACTAAAGTAAATGATATTACTAAAAAAAGATAAAACTAATGTTACAATTTTATAACAGAAAAAAAAAAAAAAATAAAAATAGCATTAACAAACAAGTTAAAAACAAATCTTGAGGAGTTATGTTATTCGAAATAAATAATTAATTCCATATTTTAAGTTCATGAATTACGAGAAAATTATTTTTTTAAATAAATATTGGTTGTTTATTTTCCATTAAATTATAATTTTTCATTTTGCTTATTAGAGTCAAGTGATTGTAATAAATAAAGTATCTTTGTTTTTTGTGTACTGAATAACATTTAAAAAACGCATCAATCGTATTCATACATATTTATTTTGAAAAGTTGATACATTAATAATAATTTCAATATTAATTTTTAGGATTTAATTCCTTCTTGGCAACTAATCTGCCTTTTCACCAATAATGATTTTATAAAATGCGAGAAAAAACACCACTTATGACACACTATATATATATATATATATATATATATATATATATGTATAGAGTGGATTTCATTAACCAACCAATGTGAATGTAAATTAAACTTATAAATAAATTACTTATAATTTTTTTTAAATGTTTCAGAAAAAAACTTTAATATTAAAAATTATCTATGTTTATACAACTTCAATACTGAAGTATTTTAAAAAAACGTTCAGATCGTCGGGTTTTTTTCTAAAAAAATTATTAAAAAATGTCTTTAAACATTTAAATGTGTAAATTTGTTAGTTACAATTTTGGAAATTAACATAGTATGAAGAAAGTTCTAGATTGTTAGATAGACATCAATTTTATTTGTTTTATTTTTATTTAGTTGCAAGTTCTAATTTTAATTTTTTTACATTGTACTTATGATTCTCTTTAGATTATAGTTTATGTTACTTAACACTTTAACCGTTTCTTGTAACACTGGTGATATATAAGTATAATGGCATACTCCATCTTATGTAACATCACTGATACCAAACCTAAACTAATTTATTTTATATCACTGATGTTAACAAGAAACGGTTAAAGTGTTAATAAGTCTATTTTAAAGGTAAATGCGTTATCATGTTGTTATCAAATTTTAAACATAAGTCATTAAATATTTTTTTAAATCTACTTACATTAGTAAATTTATTCAACTTTGAAAACTATTTTCTATTGAAATCAGAAAAATCTAGCTATATTAGAAAATCTGATTTCTTAGTAGTATTATGATTTATGATACACGTACAGTTAAGATATAAAAAAAACGAAATTTAAAGTATTTCTTATATAAAATATAAATTACAGTTGTTTATAACCCTTATATAAAATAAAACATAAATCATATATTTTTATAATTGATTTAACTTGCAAATTAGAATGAGAAAGAACAGACAAAATACTTTATGCCCAGTGTTGTGTGACATAACTGTTACTTTTCAGTAAAAAGTTACTTTACCTTAAATGTACGAAGTTCATTATTATTTGGATAGCAAAAACCAAAGTTATTATTTTCATAAAAACATTATGATTATATTCCACGAAAAATTAATATTTATTTCAACAACAATAATTAATAAATAAAAAAAGGTTTGTATATGAGGGATAACTACCTTTAATTAAAGTGATTTATTTATTGTTTACAACAAACAAGTATTTTTTGCATTTTTATGTTTAAGGAAATCCATTCATAAAATCGAATAATTTCACCAACGTAACCATCCACTTCAACTATTATCATAACACTGAATTGCTATTTTCTGTCATGCATAAAATGCAATCTTCAAACAGCACTTGACGTTAAAATTCCCTGCATGTAGGGTATTTTTTTAGTAAATTCAAGATTATTGTGACCTTTTTTATTGTCTTAGCTATAACATCTTAACTCAATTTACAAAAAATAATATTTTGTTATTTATGTTTTTTCTTTTCAAATTCAATAGCTTATAGTTTAATAATTTTTATTTTTAATTAAAGTATGTTAACCTAAATATTTATTTTTCATTATATATTTTGTTGTATATTATGCGTCATAGAATAGCTTATAATTTACGTTATTTGTTGTTTTTTTCTTAAAACGAATATTTTTTTAACTTTATTTTATAGTCTTAATTTAAGAGAGAGGAGAGTAATTACTTTTTTAGTTATGTTGTAAAACAATTTAAAAAATGTTTTAACCATATTTCATTTTTAAAAGTATTTTCCTCGTCTTAAAATAATTTTACTTTTTTAGATTATCTCAATTATTTGCAAGTACACTAGTTGAAATTTCAGACATGGAAATACTTTCGATAAGAACGTTGAATGATGAAAGCAAATGTACTGTCGCCCAAAAAACAAGAGTCACATATTATTTCAAAGTATTCAATAATAAAACATACACATACATAACAATGATAAATCATTCTTTGGTGAACACTAGTTTATGACTTTGCGGGCATTAATGTGAAACACATTTTTAAACTACTGCCCTCAGCTGTCCAGGGTTCGCTCTTCAAACTACATGAACAATGAAGAGCAAACCCTGGACGGCTGAGGGCAGCAGTTTAAAAATGTTCTTCACATTAATGCCCGCAAAGTCAAACACATACATGTTTATACGTTTTAATGTTGTATATTAACCATCCAAATAAGCTAAATTGGAAGTTTCCATATTTATTGATTAAAGAGGACCATTTCTTTGGCGATAGTACATTTGTCTAAATATAAAATATAATCGTGTATTTCATTTTTATTTTTTGTTTTTTATTTTTTATTTTTTATTTTCTATTTTTTATTTTTTAAATTTTTATATTTTTATTTATTTTTTTTTTTTTTTTAATTTCAGTGCTTTGAAGACATGAGAATTGTGAAATTAAAAATGTTATTTTCTCATGAATTGTATTTTTTTAGTTGTCTAAATGAACAACTACAACACACGTTATTTATCATACTAACTTCAATGTATTTTAATCTTTAAAGCACAATTTAATTGGTTGGTAAAAGGTTAATAAGCTTTTATGAAGATATTGCTCTGACGAGAGAGAGAGTTCAAGATGCAAAATGAATATTCTTTTTTTTAAAAAAAAAACAACAAACAATCTTTAAACAAAATTATATTTCTTACATTACTTAGAACTTGCATTTCAAAATATTTTGGTTAAAATCATGTATCAGTAAACATTTTTTTATACTTTAGTAAACATTTTCATTGTTGAATATTACTTCATGAGGTATGACTATTTAACATTTAAGTTTATTTATGTCTTAGTTTATTGTAAGATTTAAAATTCAAGACATTTTAAACTTTCGTTTTCATCCATAATTTATCTATGATTGAACAAAGTAATTACAGTCCACTATATGTCCATTAATTTGTAATATTAACTAGCATTTTGTTTAAGCTATACAAATAGATAATGAACAATGAAGTATAAAAAAAATATAATTTAAAACTGCATTATTCTGATTTTTCTTTTTGAAACAAGCCCTGGTAGCATTTCAATGATTAATAGCCGCTAATTCCTGGCTATTTTATAAGGGGGCCAAGGATAGGGGTTTTCCCTTAGCTAATATATAGCTATTTAAGAAGGGGACTAAACTAAAGGGTTTTCCTTCGGCTATTAGTTAGCTAATTTGAAAGGGACGATAGCTGGCTAATTTTGAAAAAATTCCTTTGGCTATTAGCTATAGGATATCCCTAAAGTTGGTTTTTATATATACATTTTTTCAATTGAAAAAAATCAATTAGTAATTAAAACTTTTGTTTAACAAAAAAATTTAATCAGCCAAAAAAACTAATTAAAAAAATTAGACATTTTTTAACTTAGGGTTTTAACTTATATTTTTTCAACAAAAAAATTTACCAAAACGTTTTTCAATCAAGTTTTTTATAAAGCTGAGTTGAAATCAAATTAAAGTTTTAATGAAGGATTAAGTATGTTTCATCAAAAAAAATACCTTTTTTCAGCAAAAAGTTAAAAATTATATTTTATGGAAATAACTCAGTAAATGTTAATTTAAAAAAAAACTCATGATAGTATTCGTCAAAATGGTCTTAATAAAAACTTTCATTTACAAAATGTTCTGTAAATCTTCAAGCTAAAAACTTTAAAATTTCGCTCAAAAGTATTTAGAGTTAGATATTCTGTTTTGAATCAAAATCTCGGTAAATGTTAATTTTTCTAAAAAACCTCAAGGGTTTCCCTTCGACTTTTAGCTAGCTAATTTGAAAGGAACGACAGCTGGCTATTTTTGAAAATTTACCCTTGGTTATTAGCTATGGGATATCCCTTATTAGTTTTCTTTTTCTTAAATAAAAAAAATCTCAAGTTAACTTTTCTTTAACTAAAAAAAATATCCAGCAAAAAAATTAAAAATATTTCAATGTGGCTTTTAAAATATGTTTTTTTTCAACAAAAGAAAATGATCTAATCTAAAGTAAATATAAGCTAGAATCGTTACCAGTACTATGAAAATCTCTAGAACCCATACTTGGGAGACTTTCTTGATCAGATAGTCTTTGGCCCTTCTATTCAAACTTGTATCAACTTTTGTGATGTAACATAATAGTTTTATTTATATAAGTAGAGAGATAAAATCATTATGCGTTTAATTATTTACATATATTATATATATGAATTTATTTTAAAATATTAAAAAAAATATTAACCAAAATATAAGCTAAACGTTATTTAAAATTTATTAATACATATATTTGTACATTAATGTACATTAACAAAAAAGTTAACTACAAAAAATATTTAACTGAAAAAAAATACAAGGAAAAACACTTTGAATGCTTCAATATGTACAACTTCCACGTAGCACAATGGATAGAGTGTATGTCTAAAGATCAGAGAAACCATCGTTCAATCCCTTGAGCAGGATTAAAAATTAAATTAAAATTCAAACTTGAAAAATTATCAAATTAAATCAATAAATAGATAAGAAAATTATTAGTAATAATAATAATACGTAGTTGTATGTAATTATTAAATAAAATAAGTTTTAGAATTTTATATTTTCAACCAAAAACCTTTGGCTATTAACCAGCTTTTTTTCTAGGGGATAGGTGGTTACTAGCTAGCTTCCCATTGGCTTTTAGCCAAGGATATCTTTCTCATTTAGCCATATAATAGCCAAAAAATTGTAGCTAATAGAAAAGGATCAGTCACTAAGCCTAGATTTTCCCATAGCTATTAGCCAAGAAATTTTAGATTTTCCCTTGGCTAATAGCTGAAGATTAGAGACTACAATGCTACTAGGTAAAGGCTCTTATTTTGCTGCCGATGGTATCTCCAGAAGACAATCATCTGCACTACTATATTGACGAACGTCTTCAAGAAGAGTCATTGCGAAGTTTTGGATGTGTTCCCAAACACATCATATTTTTAAGACAAATAAAACCAATTTCACATATGTATAATTTCAGTTTTGATGAAAATTCATTAAAATAGTGACCTTACTATAACATTTTGAGATTATGGTCATTTATATTTATTTTTGCTAGTATTGATCTATTATTAATATAGTGGCAATGAACCAAATAAATATGAGCTATTAATGACGATAATTACAATGATAGTGAAAAAAATATATATTATGTTGATGATGATGATGATAATAATACATAACCTACACAGACGATATCACAATACTAACATCCCACACCAACCCAATAATAGCAGAAAGACAAGCACTCCCATACCTACAACAAATACACCAATCGACAAACGAAAACCAACTCATACTAGACGTCAACAAGACCACAACCACTATATTCACACCCGACCCATCGGAATACAGCACCACACTTCAACTTCACATAAACAACACCCTGCTCCCAACGGTCAAGGAGCCTAAATTTATATAAGATATTACGTAAATGGTGCAGTTATCTGATAAGATCTTGTAATATCTTATGAATTCTCAAAAGATCTTACTAATCAGACTATTTTTCGTAAGTTGAACGGTCTTGGTCATTAGGAGGGAAAAATGTCCAACCTAATGAATATAAGTAATGATTGTTCGATAAAACAATTGATATAACTTATTTTCACGGTTAAATAATTTAAATATAAACACATTTTCTATATAAATAATAAGTTATTACCAGTCGATAAATGTCTGTAATGTGTTAATTTGTAGCCAAATAAATCCAAATCCGAGCTTAGCTAGAGTATTAATATTGTCTGTATTGTTTTTCATTTATTCTGAGTATTTTAAATCAATAGTATTAAATACTCTTGGTTTTTGTATGTCATTAACTTTGGGGCCAAAAATAAATATTCAAGTTATGTTAATATGTAATGATACCATTAACAGTTATCTCTCTTTAAATTTTTAAAAACAGTTTATAAACAAACAAATGTTAAATATTTTTTGTTTAAATTATAAATGAAAGTACTGTATAGTAAAATTGTATTACTTTTGAAGCATCTATACAATACAGCTAAGCTAAAAATGTAATACGAAGCCATTTAAAATTATTTTGAACAAGTATTCCATGAAATACTATTTCTTTTACAAAATATACTCATGGGTAGCTAGCACAGTTGAAAGTAAATTTTTAATTTTGCAGTATACCACTATTTTTTTGTCATGATATTTAAGGTATATAAATAAATTTAGTTATGATTTTATAATTTAGATTTAAAAATGGTTTTCTATATTAAGTGAATGTTTTCAAATTCGTCTGGCATTATCTTATTAATGCCGAAGTTACCTTCACTTAGCTTAGGCTATGCAGCTTTTAAACAGTAGTTAATTGAATATGCATTTGTTATTATAATAAAATGCTTAACTTTAAGTTCATATGTGTATGTTGCTGGAGGCACCCACTGTCGTCGAGCGGGACCTCTGCTATGGTGTCCCGCTCAGGTAAATAAATTTATAATTTAACATATACACATTACTTTTGTGGTGTCAATAATAACAATAATGATGTAAGATACTAAAATCCAAAATATGCTTTTATTTTCCAACGAAAATATGTATCTTATGCTTTAATAAACTGTTCGAATGTAGGGTAAGACTAATCGTTAAGTGTAGGGTAAGACTACTAATCGTCGACCACTTAAGCACAAGGGTTTATGGTCGACCGGCGTTATCCAACTGATCATATCTCAGTTATTAGTTTGCTGATTTAGATTTCCTTTGGTACTAAGAATCTTAAAGGTGTAATGCTAATGTAAGGTAATTATTTGTTGAAAATATTAAATAGTTAGTAAATAATGTGTTTTCTTAAATAAAAGGGTCGACATATAACAGGGGGTCGACGTTTAGTATGCTTACCATAGCTATAACACATATTGATATCGTATATCAACATCTATTAGATAAAACCATGTTTCTGTCAATGTACAATTGTACATCTGATATAAAAATCAGCGTATATAATCTACATCTTCCCGTCTGATCAGCGAAGTTAAGCAACGTTGGGTCTGGTTAATACTTGATTGGATGACCGCCTGGGAACGCCAGCTGTTGTTGGCAAGAAACCGGCGGTGAATGTGCTGCACTTGCACCCATAGCCTCGTCCACTGGGGCCAAGTAAAAAATATAATCTACCTTACAGGTATGTTAACACAAATACAATAACAAAAATGTATACCCATATATAATAGATGTCATGATATACCGGATTTTTAGTTATTTAAATTTCTTCTCGTTCTCATTTTCCATCTTTCTGTTTTGCTGTTCAACTTTTAATATATTGCGTTTGACTCGTATAAGTTTTTTATACAACACCATATAAAATCTTTTTTAGTTCGATTAAACTCTTACAACTGAAACGTTTGGTATCATAGAAATACGACTGCATGTTCACAATGTCTTGAAGGAGCTCGAGCGCCAGGGGATAAAACTTTGTTAATTTTTTGTTGTTGTGCGTTTTCCCATTTTGAACATTTTTGGGGCTTTTTTTGAACAAAAACGACACCTAAAACATAGAAGATAGAACTTTTAGATTTTCACACATTATTCTTAGATATCTAACGAACAATCTCACATCTATTTTTCGTATATGCGCTTTATTTTTTGATAAGTGAATTTAAAAAAGTACACATTTTGTATTTTATTTGTAATCCAAAATAACCGAAGACAATTAAATGTTTAATATTGAATGCTTATTATAAAACTTTTAAATTATAAAAATCGGTTCATAAATAAATAACTAGGGGTTCACTTTTATCAAAAACACATAATTTACCGGAAAAAGCAAATAACTTTTGTGTCCGTCCAGCACATTTATTCCTCTACATTCAAATTTTACTAAAGTACCATTTATCGACCATTTGGATTGTTCATTTAAATTATATACCAATCGAAAGACTATCACGTTTCTTAATTGATGGCATAAAAAAACTCAAAATTGCATTTTTGAACAAAATTTATTAGATGCCCCCCATAAACTGTAGTTCTTAAATCCATTTTGACTTTTATGGTCTTCATGATGCAAAGCCATTTACGGCAAACAAGAACATTGTTTAATCCATGACCCTTGTAAAAAATAACATATTTCCACATGTCACAAGTTTTCAACATCCAACATTAAATTTCAAGAAGTGATGAAAAAAATGTTCAATTCATTTTTTTCAATTAAGTGCAGTGGTCTAAAATCGTACTCAGCCAAGCAAAACGAAAGCAAAAACATTGCACGTTAAATCAAATTACTAATAATATAATACTCCCAATGCACACAAAACAAAATTGAATTAATAGTATTGTTTGCATAATATTAACGTCTAATTCTTTTTTCAAACGCACAAGTGTTATATAATTCAACTGTCTGTAAAATTCATATCATCATCCTTATCATCAGATTTCATGACATGTTTCACATGCTTGCTTATGCCTGTGTCTGTCTTTATTATTAGAATGTCGTTAAACTAATAAAACAAATACACAATTGAGATCCTTTTATCATTAATCCATTCAAATTTACTATAAATATGTATATATATATAAATGTA
>JARUHE010308835.1:0-20973 GCA_031471125.1 Archaeomysis grebnitzkii | reverse complement strand
TATATATATGTAAGTGTGTATATGTATGTGTATCTGTGTGTGTAGTTTTGCGCAAAACTGCACAGAACTGCTTAGAACCGCAAGCGTCGTCCGCAACCATTGATCTCCAAAGTTAAGAAACTAATAAAATTTAAAACAAGCGTGTTAAATATATTTTTCTAATATTTGTTGAAAATAGTTTAAATTTTACTATGGAATGTAATGCCAAAACAAAACACCTGCAAGATAATAAAACTTCATATATATTGCTTATGATGAATGACAACAAAGATGAAAGAGTTCGTCTGATAAGAAAGTTTTTTCAGTATATGTGGCACTAGTTAAAGGCAAGTCATGCAAGATGGTGCTAATGTCTGTTCTGACGAGGTAGGCAACTAACTTCTCTCAGAGAAATTTCAATAAAATGTGGTTCAGATGGATAAAAAATATTTTCTTTGCTTCTAAGCTTCAAGAAAGAACACTATTTAATACAATATATCATCAGTTGTCATGCAAAAGCTAATTTGCCAAGAACAGTTCCGCTGATATGGTTTCACACAGTACAGAAACACTGACAGTACGTATGAATCAATAAAAAATCATTTACACTGTCTTCTCCAAGCGCAGTATTACTATGGGCTGTTTTGATCTGTATCGAGACATACAGTATATACTCGAAGATCTCAATGTTATTATAATGGTACGACATTTTCAAACACGTGTCCTGCACTATTGCATGGAACACTACAAGACGGAAATCTTTCTGATCGCATTAAAGCAGTTGTCAAAGATAGACCAAAACGTGACAGTTAAACATTAACTTACCTATTTGATCATTAATGAGAATCCTGTATGATCAAAATATGAACTTACAGTATAGACCAACAATGTTTGTTAGTAATTATGTAGATATTAGAACAACAAAAACTCTTGTATACGCATTCATAACGTCAACTTTTCACTACTAGAATCCACAATGTTGAAACATACCCCTTACACAACGTAATAAATTTAAGATAACATTTTGCTGCACGGTTCATTTAAAATATCCACACATCACATCCGTGATTAAGATCCCAAATGGGCTTCCTATTGCGTATTGAATCTCTTATGAAGTTTTGCCTTTTAACTTTCAAAAGTTTGAATGTATTGACTTCCTCATATTTGACCGTCTTAATGTTTATGTCTACTTTCGCTCGTTGCATTTCTATTAAATTAACAAATCATTCTGAATGCGTTCTTTTCATCACTGTTATTAGAACAGGCTTCCTGATGATCTGAAGAATAATCTAGAATAAATAAATTTGTTTAAGACACGGTTGAAAACTCTTTTTTTTCGGTTGTCTGTTTTTAAATCTAGGAAAGCATTGGTTTCCTTTTTACGTGTGCGAAGTGCTGCAAAGACAGCCGTTACTATTATTATTTATTAAACAAATAAGATCCGTGAAAGAAAACTGTGTTTTGGTAGATCCTACAACAATAAATTTGATTGTAGCTTAGATTTTGGTACATTTCCAACTTATATGAAGTAAATGTTCTCGTATGAACAAATATAATTATATTCTCATCATCAAATAATCTTAGCATCGGCATCTATTTTATTTTCCGTTAGCAAATCAAACTAAATGAAATATTTTTTTTAATTGCTTTACCAATTATTTCAACAACAATATGTTGTTATTATTACTAACAATATTATTTCAAACACTGGTGTGAGTAACTTTACAAAAACTCTCAATGCTGGTTATCTGAGTTCATTTATTTGTTCATTTTCTATTTATGTTCTGATTTGTTTAAACATAATAATAATTTCTAACTATGTGAAAGTATTAAATAATGTCTGCGATATACAAACTTGTAATTGTTTTTATTATTATTATTATTATAGTCAGTGAACTTTTTTTTTCTAAAACGAAAAATAACTAAAGAATCATTGCCAACTTTTGGAAGTTTCGAGCATCAATAAATATAGAACATCACGGGTAACGACAAATAAAAGCTATATGGTACATTTATTTAAGGAACTAATTTAAATGTAAAGGTCAACATGAAAGGTAGCACACCACGGGTAACGATAAATAAAAGCTATATGGTATATTAAATTGAGAAACTAATTTAAATGTAAAGGACAACATGAAACAATATTTGTTTCCCAAAGAACTAAGCCCTCAGTTTTAAGTATTGGAAATATTTTAAAATAATGCCTAACATTATACACTGAAAACACTTGACTAACTTCTTATGTCTAAGATAGTCAAAATTGACATCACCAATAAAAAGTTATTCAAATGTTTAGTCAAATTTGATATATAATTACTTGAATAAAAGTTTATTTTCAAATAATGCAGAACATATTATATCTGTGTTATCAATGTTTTTATTAAAACATTCAACTAAAATAATTATATTTGTATAAAAACAAAAGTTACTCAAATAATCACTTGTAAATGTAACTTAATGACGACAGATTCTTGGAATATTATTCACTTCAGGATAAACACGTTTTGAAATAACGAATTATTTTCCAACGAAATGTTTTCGATCAGTACAGATTTTTTCAATTCAAACCAGAACATTTGTTCTGGGTTTTGTTCAGTTATATTTTTGTTATACTTTTAGTTCATATTTAAAAGGTGGAAACATTCTTAGTAATATACTGTGCATATTACTCATTCTGAATCTGTTATTGTGAAGCACAACCGAAGCGAAGCATTGAAGATTTTTTGTAAACGTTTTCTCCAATGTAAGCTGAACTGCAATAAAATACCATTGAAATGTGCGTGAATGTTTACTTTATTGTATATTTATTTATGATTTAACAAACACATGCAAACATTTATCATTTAAACTGTATTCTATCATTTCAAGAAATTTCTTGCCAACTAAATGATCTATAAACCAATTTTTTTTTTAAATTATAGATGTTAAGTAAAATACAATGAAATCATTCAAGCTAGAACATATTAAAATTTACATTTTTCATCATTTCAAGAAAAATTTTACCATCACAATGAGAAACAATTCATGAATACAATATATTTTTTCCATTATGAATGTAAAGTCTGAGCCAAAAAAGATAAAAACCAGAGGTTTCTGACACGCTTGACGTGCACGCTAGGCCTACACTATATGAGTTATTACTTTTACTTCTCTTTTCATATAATTAATCATAAAGTAAGTCATAATGATTGAATTATGGTTTTAATTCACTATACCATATTTGTTGTTGTCTACGTTATCAATGCTCAGTTTATTGAGATACATTTTTCATAATTATATTTTTTGGAACCACTAGTTTTACATAGGGTTTCACGGTTTCTGGTGTAACCACTTGCATCAACTTTTAACTCTCTTATAGACAAGTGCCCTTTCTTTCCTTTGACCAGTGAGCTGCATAGCTACATAACCTCAGTGATACACCCTCAGCACATAATTCATTGTAACATACATTACAACTAGTATTGACAGCTATATTGCATTACTGTATAAAACGGTGGTTGAACCATCTGAAAAACATGTTTAAATCATTTTTGAGAACATAAATTTACTGTAACTACAAGACCCATTAAAATTATTAAGTTAGTTATCCTTAGCAACATAGGATAGTGTGATTCTTAAAAGTAAAAGTCAATCTTCTATTCAATAAAGGTTAATTCCGATACTAACTTTAACGGCGTTAGACCTTATGACAGCAGAAGTTATTGGAAGAAAGTGCTCGTCCATTTGTACAAGTCATTGGAAGATAAGGAGACAATAAGAGCTTCTATCTTATCAACACAGAAACATTTTTCAACTAATTGTAAATTCATTGTCTTCCAATTGATTACAAAATAAAAGTATGAACATTTAAATTTATTTTTTCCTTCGTAAGAATTAATAATTTTGTTCAAACGATCCAGGTTATAGCTGCAAAGCACATTCACCGCTTAAATGCTAGCAGCATCTGGTCTCAAATTAAGTAACAATCACAGGTATGATCGAAATATCGATTATGATTAGTTGAATACCTCAACAATTATTTGTTCCATTGTCTATTCCAAATAACAATTATCAAATGTTGCTTTATGACGACACTATGAGAAAAATGGTTAAGCTCATGATAGAATAATTAACAAAGGGAAATTAAATTCAAGTTCGAAAAATTTAAAGTATGCAAGTATTTGTTGTAAATTTTTTTATATATAAATTTTGTTTCATAAAAAAACATTTACAACAAAAATGATACATAACAATTCCATAATCTTCGTAGTACAATAGCAAAAATCTGGAGAACCACTGGTGATTAAAAAAACACCACAATTCAATGCAGCCATTCAGATAAAATTATATAATATAATATTTATAAATATTTTAATTTAAAAAAACAATTCATTTAAAATATTTAATAATTATTACTAAACCTCAATGACCGAATGAGAACCGAATTTTTCAGACCGACATAACCGAAGGCCAACATGGAAGAGGAAGCGAAGGAGGAGAGACAAGTGGAAAGCACCATCGACGAGGAGGAACTGAGCGCCGGAGACGTTTTCGACAAGCTCTTGAATTACGTCGACGGGAATGGTGTTTGGCAGATCCGAATGTTTTTGTTTACGTCTTTTTGCGGACTTTTTGTCGCCATGCAAAACTTGTCTGCTGGTGAGAGATTTGTTCGTGTTTATGTGAATTTATAAATCTCATCTACAAATGGGTCGATAATAGCACAAGTGAGGTAAGCTCTATGTTGTTTGAATATGGGTTACCTCACTTATGCTAATTTCCATCCATATGTCGGAACTAGATTAAGTTCTTATAAAATTAAACGTAAACTCAGGTTTTTGTATTTATTAAGATGCTAATTCCCTATCCAAACAGTACCACACTATAGTTGCCAAAAATAATTGGTGTCAAAATGAGCACATGCTAAGGAAAGTGAAACAAGTAATGAGGAAGCTGGTTGAAATTGTTGAAGAACATACAACGCTAAGTAATACGCTGGCCATTTTACCCAATCATAACATGTGAATGATGTTGATAAGGTTTCAGATAAGTCACAAGAAGATCTGATGGGAGAGCCAAAACAAGTCATCATTCAAGTTGATGAACGGTCATCACTTTGTTAGGTTGTACGGTACTGGCACAACTCAGAACACCTTTATAAAATTGCACCAAAAACACCCCCCCCACTGCGCCAACACAACACATACAACAGTAAACATCTGTTCACATGCTCCCATGTGTGGACTGACATAGCCTAGAAGGCTCTCTGGACGGGCTCGGTGGGAGCTTCACTCTCACTGTCGAGGATAAAGGGGTATCGACAACAACAACAACGATCATCATCATCACCGAAAGAATTAATGTTTAGCTTTCTAGTTTTATCACATTTTATTTCTATCTTTCAGTATATTTCTAGCTTTCTAGTTTTATCGTATTTTGTTTCAATCTTTTCAGTATACTTCTAGCTTTCTGGTTTTATTATATTTGATTTCAATTTGTTCCGTATATTTCTATCTTTTTATTTTTTTATATTTTATTTCTATCTTTTCAGTATGTTTGTATCTTTCATCCATGTTTATTTTTGTCTTTTTAGCTTGGTTTGCATTTTTCTATCCTTATTTCTATTATTTTTCAGCTTTGTTGGCAGCCTCACCAGACCACAGATGCGTCATTCCCGAACTAGAAAGACTGAACATCTCTCTCGACATTCCTGGCGTGACGAGACCGAGGTAGTTATGCTGGCGACATTCATTCAACATCTTGTGATTTATAGATCTTGTTTATTCAATCATATTGCTTAAAAATATCCAAAGTTAAATAAACTATTTTTTTTCTAATATATTTGTAAGAAAACTTTTTTCAGTGAAGGGAGTGAAGCAAAATGTTCATATTACAAAAGAGATTATGAAGACTTATTTGAAAGTGGAGTTTTAGGGTTGAATTCGACAGCAGGTAATTTGACCTTAGCCCCGTTAGAAAAATGCTCCAAATGGAATTACGATCATAGTTTATATAGTTCTACTGTTGTTGAGGAGGTATATAAATTTTGCTTTCAAAGTTCTACAGAATAAAAGTTATAAATTTTTTAATTTTTTTTTTAATTAACTATAATCGTCCTCATGAAAACCAAGGTATTACTTATACTATACTTATATACTGAGTTTATGCGCTTTATTCTGTGCATATCTTATTAAATTATTTGAAATTATTTTGAATCTACAGTAAATGATTCTTCTGCAAGAAGATACCTAATTTTTAGTATGTTAAAACTTAAATTTTATTTATTTTACTGCTTACAAACATCTTTAATAAACTTTTAATAATTGTTGGGAAAATCACAAATGTTTAACATGTGAAACATATTTGTTAGGAAAATTTCATATGTGTTTTGTAAATATTGAAACTATTATTATTATTGAAACTTTCATTTTAATGGAACCATTTTTAGTGGAATTTGGTTTGCAGCAACAAATGGCTGATGTCGACATGCCAGTCCACGTTTATGGCGGGAGTTCTTATTGGGGCGTTGCTGTTGAGTGAATTTTCGGACAAGTTAGTTCTCATTTTGTAAATTTATTTTTTCTTTGCTTTGACAGTTTTTTATAAAATTTAAAATAATCAAGAACTATATAGTATATTATTAGTTAACGATTATTAAAACAATATCTTATTTCAATTTTTTTAAACTATGTACAATGTTTCCTATATAGTATGTCATGTTTACTGATTAATGTCAGCTTTAAAAAAAGAATTAGCCTTTTTCAATTTTAAATTAATTTTCAGATTTGGGAGAAGAACCATAGTTCTTATATCTGCTGTTGGGTTTTTTACTTCATCAGTTTTCACAACTTTTAGTCCAAATTTTATAGTTTTTATAGTTTTAAGATTTTTCACAGCGGCGTTTGGATCAGGTTTATTCTTGCCAAACTTTGTATTACGTGAGTATGTTATAATATTTTAGAAAAATAATACATAAGCTAAACTTTTTAAGTGTATTATTATAGTTCAATGAGATTATATCCATCCTACATAACACGTCTATGATTATTATAACTCCTTCATTACATTACATATTTTGTTTAATAAAACTGAAATTATTGTTTTTTCAGTTATGGAAGTGGTCGGCTTGAAGTACAGAACCACCATGGGAATTCTGTATCAAGCGTTCTTCAGTGTAGGATTTATGATGTTGCCTGTGATAGGCTATTTCATAAGAGATTGGCGCAGCCTGCAGTTAGCAATTTCAGTTCCCTCAGTTTTACTGTTAGTTTATTATTGGTAAGTATTTTTATATCAATAAGTTAACAACATTTCTTAATAGTTTTGCGGGATTAAATGTAAGTAGATTTCTCAAACATATCATCAGGGTTTCAGAGCTAGCACTTCAAACTGCACAAACATTGAAATCTCATTTCAATGGCTATATAGTTTGAGAATCGAATTGTGAACGGCTGATGACACCAGTGGAAAAATTGTAAGCAAACATTTACGTTAAGGAAGTTAACATTATTAAGTAAGTTGTTCATATGCTTGTTTTGTGTTTGACAGGATATTATAAATCAACAAATTTTAATATCTAGAATAAATTACACAAGTTTTTCACTTATATTATTTATGATTTTAATTAAACTAAAATGGTCTCTACTCTAAATTAAATAAACACAAGTTCGGTTTGACTATAACTTATAATTATCCTACCGACATATCTTTCAGACTTCGTGTAATATCTTGCAAGATTCTTACATTGTTTTGCCAAATTATTTTAAGATTCTTATAATGGAGAGGTCTTCGTGATTTTTGTGAGACTTTGCGATCCTTGCTGGTAGGGTAAAATGAAATATTGGTAAGAAGAATAAATCTAAATTTGAATGTTCTGTTTTCTTGCAAGGTAGGGTAGGGTAAAATGAAATATTGGTAAGAAGAATAAATCTAAATTTGAATGTTCTGTTTTCTTGCAAGGCTGCAAGGTAGGGTAGGGTAGGGTAGAGTAAAATGAAATATTGATAAGAAAAATGAATTTAAACTTGAATTTTCGGGTTTCTTGCAAGGCTGCAAGGTAGGGTAGGGTAGGGTAAAATGAAACATTAATAAGAAGAACAAATTAGAATTTGAACGTTCGATTTTCTTGCAAGGTTGCCAGAATCTCCAAGATGGCTAATGATGGAAGGAAGGTTTGAAGAGGCTCTGAAGATATTAGAGGACATTGCAAGAGTGAACAAAAAGTGCCTCCCAAGCAAGGAAGAAACCAATGTCTTGATAGAAAAAATGAAAGAACAGGTGAAAGATAATTTTTACAAAAAAATGATTTATCTAACTTAAGCCAATAGGTCTTATGTAGTACATGTACAAGTACATAACTCCAAACTATGTGTTACATGGTCAATTGGTCATACACACGTTGCATTTATGCGCAACCCAATAATCACACATCCATATAAACCACAAAATAATCACAAAAAAACTTCTTCTTGATAATGTAATTATGAATTGTTTTTTAAGTTTTGTTCTGCACTGTGCAAGAGATGTACATCCTTCTTGTGATATGGACCGACAATAGCAGAAGTGAGGTAACCCACATTCAAATAACATAGAGGGTACCTCACCTGTGCTATTGTCAATCCAGATATATAGTAAAACTCCTCAAACGTAGAATATTGAAATGTAAAAAGTTCCTAAAACGTAGAATCATGAAACGGAAAAATCATGAAACGACCACTTCAGTTCTATGTGTACAAAGAAGACGTGGCACAAAGACATGGGTAACGATGTTAAATTAGTATGCCTGAAACGGAGATTCTTTCTATAACGTAGATAACATTTCGGTCTAGGTTTCAGGAGTTTTACTGTATTGCGATATACTGTATATATAAACAACACCGATGTTCTGTGAAGATTGTTCCAATAATGTTGAAGGTTGTATGCAATTCCAAAATTAGTTAATCATAATTAACCAACTTAAAGAAATATTGTTATTATAACTTAATTTTATACCTGAAGATCTTTTTAAAACTTTTTTTAATGGATTTTAATCTAATACTTTTATAAATCTTATAAATTAATATTCTAATATTCAACAAAATTAATTTTTAAAATAACTGACATAGTCCTATGTAAGTTTACTTCAAGGAAATAAATATAGGCTATACAGTTACTAAAAATGAGTTAATCATCAACTTCATCTTTTCAGAGAACTGAAGAAAATAAAAGTGTTTTTCAAAAAGTTATTCAGTTCTTCTCCAGTCAAGTAAGTGCCATTTAACATTACTAACAAATGGCTTGAATTATTTTAGTTGCCAGTATATGTAGCATTTGAATTAAAAAATTAAGAACTTAAGCTGTGGTTCTTACCTACTTTGTAATCAGATGTTTGTTTATACTCCATACAAATAATAATGAAATAACACACTAATCAAGATTGTCTTCCAAAAAATCTATGAGCAAATACTTTAATTGAACTAAATCTTTTAAAAAAACTAAAATATTATACAAATGTAACAAAACTAAAAATCAAAAATGTATAAAAATAAATTTTAAAAATGTGATTTTTTAGGTGACGTTGATGCGCACGCGCAACATGCGTCGCCGTTGCTCGATTATTTTCTTCGTGTGGATGGTGGTGTCGATGATCTACTACGGACTCACCTTCAGCGGCGCCAACATCGATGCATCCGTCTACTTGATGCTCTTCCTGGGCGGTGCTGTCGAGATACCCTCCTACGTGCTCGGCGCCTGGACCCTCAAGCTGTGAGTCTCCTTTTGAATTGAGTGCAAGGCTCGCCACCTCAAATGTTAGGTGTCCGGTGATTGTGATGGTCTATCATCTAATGTTCAAGTTCTTAATTAGAATTGGTCACAATTTAGCCAATGTTACTTGAAGAACGTTGCAAAGCATGACTAAATTATTACTAGGTTTTGAAGAGTATATTTACCGACACATCCTGTGCTCACTAGATTCTCACATTTTCTCTCACTTTGTATCTTGGTGATTCCTGGAGCCATCATGAATCAATGGGCTAATCTATGACTACAAGGCACACTACTTCAAAATACAAGTGTGAAGATTCGTAGGTGATGACTACAAGGCAAATTATCTTAAAGGCCAAGTGTGAAGATTTGTAGATGATGACTACAAGGCAAACCATCCTTCCATACAAATCTACACATGTTCCTTCTATACAAATCTACACATGTTCCTTACCTACGCATGTTCCTTCTGTATATACTTACATAAGTATGTGTGAACACATGCATTGAAAAGTCTTCAAAAATCCATTGGGATATCTGAACTGTAAATATTGACGCCAGACACGTCTATATATCATTAAGAAATAATCCTGTGGAGCCATGTGTCATTTAAGGCATTTGAAATCAGACAATCACTGTATTCAAAACAAAATATACAAACTATGTTTATTGAAGATATGAGCTGAGATAATTATAATTACAGTGAATAATAAATTTATAATATTAAAAATTATAAAATATATATAACATATATAAAATATATATACAATATGCATGACATATATATAAAATATATAAAAATTATGAAATAAGTGAAAGGGTCAAAATAATATTCCCGACCAAAGCCTTACATAACAACCAAGGGCAATATGGACAATGGTCAACAAATTATCCCCTAACAATGGTTCATAAACCGATTCAAGATTTAGCCTTAGTAAGCCAGGAAGTCGAATGATTTGTTGAGGCCATGGAACATTACAACTTCTTGTGATGCAACAAATTGTCGACTGTTCTATAAACATGACAAAATAATTAAGTATTATGAAAAACGTTGAATGTACGTAATAGATCTCTTTGACATGAGACCAAAGAATATTGCATCACTTATAACTATCCTATGGTAATATAAGGAAACTTGAAATGTTCAGTTAAATCTAAATTAATCATTGCTTGAGGTCATATCGCAATCACCAATCACATTTCACATGTGGATTGAACCTACGCCCTGGCAATTTAACCTAAACAAGCTCAGGAAATTGTCATTAGAAACACCCATGCAGAACACATACATTTGCTATTCACTGTACAACTATATATTATCATGGCTCGGCGGCAGTTGCAAACTTCACAAAATTCGAGATATGTTTCTCTAATTTAGTTCTTTCCGAGACAAACTCTTGACTTAAAACTTAACGTGTGTTGTGTTGTGGAAATGCTGCTATTGTTTGGTCCTTACTAGTCACCTCATAATAGCACGCCTCTGTTTCCATAGTTTGAGCTACCCACAAAATCATCACCGTGTTCTAGAGCTGAGAGTTGAAATCACAATCTTGTAACTTTTCAAAGTGAGAACTGGGAGGATGTTTACACGTTAACTCACTTCTTGTTGACCATAGATTATGTTTCAACACTATCTAATTGTCCTACCAGTTTTACCAGTACTAGCCAAAGACTATATTGCGTCAGTATAACTTATATTACATTAATCAGAAAGTTTAAAAGTGTTTATGATATTGAATAATAATTTGTTTGTCTTTTTTACAGATTTGGTCGAAGGTTGAATCTGTCTGTGATGTTTGTCATTTGTGGATCAGCTTGTTTACTGATATTGTTCATACCAAAAGGTAGGGATGTATTTTTTTTGGTAGAAGGTAGGAATATATAGGTAAGCCAAAAAAACCTATGATGTTTCATTCTTGTAAAAATAAAGTAAAATATCTTTACAACATAGTTTATTAAACATATCTTTCTTATTTGAATTATAGCAATCTGAAAATGTAAAATTGTTATGGAATTTTCTGTAATGGTTTAACATATGCGTTTAAATATTTAATTATAGGTAGACATAAGGTATAAGGTATAAGGTAAAATGATTAAATGCAGTGTATTCCTTACAGAGCTGATTTGGGTGAACATAGCTTTGGCCAATACAGGCAAGTTCTTCAACTCGGCTGCGTTCAGTGTCGCCTACATCTACTCTGCCGAGCTGGTTCCCACTCCCGTGCGCAACATCGCCGTTGGAACCTCATCTATGTGGGCTCGAATCGGATCAATGATGGCGCCGTATATCGTCGACTTGTTGGTAATGGCTTAAATATTGTTCTTTATTTACAATTAAATTAATACTAGGCCTGAATATTTTTACTTTATTTACAACTAAATAAATTAATTAAATTTCGATTTATTATCATCGTCAAATCCCGTAACTAAAATTTCTGTCGTTATGGTTCTACAAACTTGTGTCCATTCCTTCATGTTGTCTTCCTCTCGCTCCCACTCTTCCTTGCACGCTCGCTTTTATATCAACTAGTTTTTCTCGTGAATCTAACAGTATATAAAAAACATTGAGAAACAATACATAATATAGTATTTTTTGGTTGAAAAAAATGCTAGAGTGTGAGGAAAAAAATTTAATTTTGGCAAAAAATCATACAAATTACGAGAAGCAATATAAAATTGTTCTACAGTGAGCTTTTTGTACTCAATGTAAACTATAAACTTTATATTAGTGGGCTTCTTATATTTTAAATCGTCTACTAATTCTACAAGTTTTGACCTTAGAATAATGTTGATTGAAAACATTTCATTAAAATTTGCTTATTATAACATACTTTAGTTTTTAATTATATCTGAGCTAACACAGGCAACAAATAAGCCAGTTCTTAAAGGCATAAACAATACAACGTAAAGTTAAGGTTGAAGTCATCCTTATTGTATAGGATACTTAAAGGTCCCTCAGACACTGCAGTAAAACTCCTGAGTTATGAAGTATTGGCTGTTTCATAACTCATGGAGATGCGGTATCTCAGAAAGGCAGAATACCTGGACAGTTTTCTAAGAATTGAATTTCAAAAACTGACTGTCATATTTATGGATAACTAGAACATTTTTATTATGCTCGTTGTTAGGATAAAATTGGCTAACAAAATAACTTTAACCAAATACTATATATCAACCAACCGGAAGTAAATACTACATATAAATCAAATGCAAAAATACAAATTCAGATAAAACCATTTATATATCTTTCATGGTGTTATGTATAAAATACACACATGTAAAGTGTTGCCAGAGTTGTTATATGTACCCTACTTTGACATTTTTCTTTGTTTAGCAAGTTTATAAAAACAATTAATTCGTTGACGATACAAGTGTCCTATCTAGTATTTTCACAATATCAGGAAAATGATTAAAAATTTTCATTTCATAGCTAAGGTATGCCATTACTCTGGATTTTCATAAACCAGGAGTTGTACTGTATATGATTAAAGTTGCGTTCTTAATAAGAATATTATTTTCAAGTTCCAACATACCAATGATTAAACACAAATGTATTATAAGAATGAACCCACTTAAAGAAGACACATGTTTTGAAAATGTGTATGTCGTACCTCCTTAACCTCTACACACATCGATTGTTCACGAATCCTATACGATTGAGAGACCTCGACTAGCATTGACAGTATTTATGATAATGTGCGAAAGTACTGTCATGATACTTCTAATTTATTAATGAACGTGACTATTATCAGGGAGATGTTCACTATGCGGTTCCCTCCACCGTGTTCGGCGTTCTGTCCATTGCTGCCGGGTGTCTGGCTCTCCTGCTGCCGGAAACGGGAAAAATAAAGTTACCGGAAACCATCGAGGAGGTGGAGGCGTTGCCTAGATGATTCAGTTTTTTAAAGAGTTTTTAATGGATTTATCCATTGGTTGCCTGACTGTAATGTAGTACCGGACACAAAAACAGAACTTTAAAAAGTTTTAGTGAGTGGTCCGAAAATAACGTACGTCTGGTAACCACACTGTACCCTACATGCATTATTTTCATGAACCTTCTATGTTCTTTCAACTGTTTTGACTTTTATTTGTCTGTATTATGTTTTGCAGTACGAACTAATTCAAAAAATCATTCGTTTATAAAGTTAAACATCCCATCTAAGTTAAGTATTTTTAAAGTAGGAAGAACTCAATTTATTTTAAATTTGTTCATTTTGTTGTTATACATGTGATGGAAATTAAATCTATGATAATGGTAATTAATTACATAAGTATTTAATAAATAGTATTACAGACAAACATATACAAATTTATTTGTATATGTTTGATATTAAATATATATAATTTATATATATATAATTAATTACACAAGTATTTAATAAATAGTATTACAGACAAACCTATACAAATTTATTTGATAATTGTCTTCACAGTTAAAAATAAATTACTTTATTTGTTATTTGCTAGAATAATTTGTATTGAATCACTTTTAACGCAGTGCCGTGCTTAATCAACCATTCAATGAGTTGTTGATGTTGTATTCTAAAATATTTTAATAAAACATTTTTTAAATAGTGAACATTTGTTTTATTTTATACTTTTTATAGTTATCAAATTTGTTTCATTTCGCAATGACATAAATTTATAATTTATATTTATATGTCAAAACACGTATTATGATGATCAATGTTATGTAATAGCTTCATTACATTGCCTGTTTAGTTGTGCTGAACAATTGCAGTGTGTAGGATCTATGTTTGTTTATTGACAGTATGGTAAAAATAACCTCTTTATATATCATCGACATAATCCGTTGAATTAAAACTCTTCAGTGCTTCATATATTTGAACAAATAATAATAAACACACTGACCTTGTTTGCATGATTCATCAGGTCAATGAAGTTAATTGAAGTCCATATCAGGATTACCGGTATTGTTGCACATGAATTGATGCATGGACTCGAATTAAGGTTGCCCATTACATGCATTTCCTTTATATCAACGATATAGAATATGTTGAGCATACGAAATATTTATTTGTTTAGGTTTTCTTCAAAATATTTGTAATAAGCTTTAATATATAACTAGTACAAACCAAAGCCTACGGGTGTATAGCGGAGACATCTATAAAGCATTGCTCTGAATTCAACAAGTCCATACAAAAAAGTATTCATTTCAATAAATTCAAGTTTTACAGAACATTTTATTTAAGATAGACCATTCATAATGTATATATACTTCATTTATGTTCAATTAAGTATTGCTGTAAAACCAAAAATAAAAAAAATATTTACTCTACTTTGGAAAAATATACAAGTTGAAAATTAGCACAAGAACGAAGTTATTTCAATAAATTCAAGTTTTACAAATAGAATTATTTAAGAAAAATCATTCATAAAATATATATCTTTCATTTATGTTCAATAAGTATTGCTGTAAAATCAAAAATCAAAATAAATGTTTACTCTACTTTGGAAAAATATACAAGCTGAAAATTAGCATAAAAACGGAGTTATTTTAATAAATTCAAGTTTTACAGAAAATGTTATTGAGGTTGGATCATTCATAATGTATATATCTATCATTTATGTTCAACAATTATTGCTGTAAAATAAAAAATAAAAATTGTTTACTCTCCTTTGGAAAAATATACAAGTTGAAAATCAGCATAAGAACGGAGTTATTTCAATAAATTCAAGTTTTACAAATGAAATTATTTAAGAAAAATTATTCATAATATATATATATATATAAATATCTTTCATTTATGTTCAATAAGTATTGCTGTAAAATAAAAAATGGAAAAGTCCACAAATCCTTAACAACAAAAACAACAATCAAAAGTGACTCATAGAGTGGTGCCTTATGTCTCTGTGAGGCTAAAATTTAATACTATGCAAGAACATTTTATTTAGCTGCACCATAGATTAAAAAAGTATACATCAACCACTCAAGGCTTTTCAATGGTGAGTTATTTTGACCTAGAGTTTCAAGACACCGCAATCAAAAAGATGCCAGATACTTTAATATAATTAGACTCACAATTTTATATAATTTCTATGATTTCAATATTTATTGAAATAATAGGTTTACAAACCTTGGTTAGTTCAATTAACTTAGTAGAATTAAGAAAAAAAATAAAGTTTTGTTTTACAGATTTTTTATTGACAAGGAATGGCTTTATATATAATTCTGAAAATTATTATCCTGAATAATTTTTTTGTAAAGTGAATATTTATTGAAATAATAGGTTTTCAAATCTCGATTATGCACAACTTAGTAGAAAGATGAAAAAATAAATGTTTTAAATTTTGTTATATATATAGTGATATTGTTTTTTTCATAATTTTTACTCGGTCACAGCTATAGGTCTATGGTCACAGCCGTAATTCGCTTACAATTTCCTTGTACTTGTTTAATGTAGTTTTCTTTAATGTTTACATTAATATATTTTTTTTTAATTTTATAAAAAATTACAATATTTTCAAGTTTTAAAAAGTTATTTTCGAAAAAAACAACATTTACTCTGCCGTTATTTAAGCCAACAAAACGATATGCTTGAATAATGACGTAATTCCATTAATTTCTTAGAAATGTGGATCCTCTAAAGTGATTGAAGCC
The DNA here is from genome assembly GCA_031471125.1 of Archaeomysis grebnitzkii. Lineage (NCBI taxonomy): Eukaryota > Metazoa > Arthropoda > Malacostraca > Mysida > Mysidae > Archaeomysis > Archaeomysis grebnitzkii. The sequence goes on along the minus strand of JARUHE010308835.1, from coordinate 4,649 downwards.
CCCCAAGAAAAGTACTTAGGTGTACTAGACGTACCATCGGTGGCACAGTACCTGATATTTTTCAAATCGAAAAATGAGAATAATGAAGTTATTAATTATTAGTTTTTGTTATAAATTCCACATTCTGAAAATCAATAGTATATTTCCACAGTATGAAATATATAACAAAAAATTAGAATTTATAACTTCATTATTCTTATTTTTTTATTTGAAAAATGTCAGATACTTGTGCCACCGATGGTACCTCACGTACTAAACGTACTTGGAATAAATATGCACGCACTTGGCACATTTTATCCACAAAAAAACTTACGTATGTATTTTGTGGATACAACGCACCAAACAAGCACATATTTTGTAAAGAAAACGCATTGTACTCTAAATAATATTCTTGTCGTGGAAAAAAGTAAACAACATAGAAGGAATCATCCCTCGTACCTTCCTGGATGGACGATTGCCATGAACACGATAAATATTTTACATTGTTTGCCATTTATAAATATAAAAAAAATGGCTTTAACAATATGCAATATTGACAGTACGTACTTTTTTATAATGTACGTTTGGTTCGTGAAGCACATTCAGGACGCGTACCGACATACAACGTATATCTTCTGGGAGAGAGAACACCAAATACAATTGAAAGATTTTATGATTTGACTTGACCATTATAATCTAAGACTTAAATCTATGCAATTATCTGTTCGATGTTACAGCTCAGATGTAAAACTTTAAAGTTTTATAGCTTAACTAAAATTGTATAATAGCTTAGGCAACTAGGCCTACTTTAAATTAAACGCCATTATTGAGTACTAAAAACTAAAAAGTGCTCTCAAATATGTTTCTATTTTTTAAATTTTCCACAGCAACATCTTTTAATGTTCGAACTCATCACACTGATTCAAGAAACAAAAATATTACAATTTTTCAATTCCATTAAAGCTACAGCTAGATCACATTTATAACAAACTATTATTTTTAGATTAAACACAAACTTCACTATAGTTGCATGCAAAGACCCTTCCACAATACAAATTAAATTATTAAAAATTGTTAGGTGGTAACCATCCACTAGGCTTTATTTTTAATAAATTTATATATAATTTAATGTTAACTCTCAAAATTAGTAAATATCTATTATTATTATTGTTTTTTATATTATTGTATACCATGATTTTCTATGTATTACTATTTATTAACATTTTTCTTAAACTCAATATATGTATATATTCTAAATTAACCATATTTATATTTTGTGAAAAACTTAGTAACTCTAAACGGAATAAAATGATTATACTAGAACGAATTACGTATGTCGCCTAAAGACATGAAAACCTTGTTGGAGATGCATAATCCCTGAACTGTGGAAAGAATTTCTATGGCGGAAGTACAGCTGTAAAAAACACATTAGGTAGGATCGACGATTTTACCTGAGGGTCCAGGGTTTGAGACTCTGTTCGGGCGCCAATTTGTGAGAACCAGAGCTCTCACAAATAAATTGATGGAGGATTTTGATGGGTTAAACAGTCATTTCCAAGGGCGGTTTATAGCCAGAGCTTTAGTAAATCACAGTTAATAAGTCAAACGAGGACACACACAAACAAGGGCAAGTTGAAAGTTTATTCTTCAACCGTATTTTGTTTTATACGATACAATTTAAAGTACAACGAATTTCAGTGTTAGTTGATGATAATATAATAATAAGGTTCTAATTTGATAATAACACTCTCATATTTAAATTAGTTATACTGGTTTTAAATGTTAGTTAATGAGTGTCATAACTATGGTTCACAAAATACAAACAAAGAACATAAACTACAAATAAAACTTAACACAACATACTAGAAATAAATATCGGTGATATAGGACCTAATTATCACAATGAGGGTGGGAGATTAATATTATTATTCTAATCCACAAGAACTTCTGGCCGTGGGTGTGATAACCTAGAATTCAATGGAACAAGCACTTAAAACACTATTGACTTTATTAATTTGGAGCTAAGGCTCCTAGTGACTATCAATTATCAAATATTATCTTTTCTCTGTGAGAGCTCAGGTTCTCTCACAAAAATATAGCATCACTACAAGCTTTTTAGCCAGCTATAGTTCTTATTATTTTGTTGTGTGATGTAGCACTATAGAATATATTTTCTTCCAATAATTTAATTCGTATGAAAGGTTTTGCTCTATGCAATCATTGAAGTTTCATGAAGATATGGAAGATTTTGCGCTATGCAATCAGTAAAGTTTCATGAAGATATGGAAGATTTTGCTTTATGCAATCAATGAGGTTTCATGACAATATAATGTTTTGCTCTATGTAATCAATAAAGTTTCAGGAAGATATGCAATCAATGAAGTTTCATGAAGATATGGAATATTTTGCTCTATGCAATCAATAAAGTTTCATGAAGATATGGAAGTATTTGCTCTATGCAATCAATGAATTTTCATGAAGATATGGAAGGTTTTGCTCTATGCAATCTATAAAGTTTCATGAAGATATGGAAGGTTTAGCTCTATGCAATCAATGAATTTTCATAAAGATATGGAAGGTTTTGCTCTATGCAATCAATAAAGTTTCATGAAGATATGGAAGATTTTGCTCTATGTAATCAATAAAGTTTCATGAAGATATGGAAGATTTTGCTCTATGCAATCAATGAAGTTTCATGAAGATATGGAAGATTTTGCTCTATGCAATCAATTATAATTAAACTATACTGTTGGAAAGAATGTAACAACAACACCAAACTCTACGGACTGGCCCATAAACATGGTACAAGTGTGAATCTTTCTTGAAAGAACGGACTCTGGAATGTAGTTATAACAAAGGAAGCGGAAATGCCTCTCACGCAGTTTCTAGTGATATCTGGCAATGAAAGGCCGACACATAAAAGAGAAACTCTTTTATGAATGAAAGAAACTCGCGAAGAAAACGGGTGTTGGTCAAGGCCTACAAACGAGGTAACTGGTTACTTCCCTAGTGCACCTCTTTATTCTTATATCTTGAATATGTATTATTATTTTGTGATTAAGTAATTGTTTACCCAATTGGTAATAAGTTTATTTAGTTATAACAGTGATCATAAGAATATTCTTTTACATAATTATTAATTCTCAAATACTACCTATCTAATTGTGTATTATTATTTTGTGGTTAAGTAATAAATAAGTAATCATTTACCCAATTGGTAATAATAAGTTTATTTAGTTAAAGCGGTGATCATAAGAATATTCTTTTACATAATTATTAATTCTCATATATTACCTTCATAGTTATTTAATAAAAGAAACATTAATCAATCATATTACGATAATTTTTTCTTTGTTAATTAAAGTAAAATTATTCATTCATTCATAATAAAATAACTTGTTCTTTAGTAATTACTATAAAATTAATCAATCATACTAAATTACCTTGTTCTTTATTTATTATTTATTAAAGTAAAATTATTCATTCATTCATATAAAAATAACTTGTTCTTTAGTAATTACTATAAAATTAATCAATCATACTAAATTACCTTGTTCTTTATTAATTATTTAAAGTAAAATTATTCATTCATTACTATTAAAATAACTTGTTCTTTAGTAATTAAAGTAAAATTATTCAATCATACTAAACTAACTTGTTCTTTATTAATCAAAGTCAAGGTATCCAATTATATTGAAATAACTTGTTCTTTATTAGTTAAGGCAAATTTAGTCGGACATAGAATTAATATTTAACTGGAATATTAATGTGTGTACTTCTAAATGGTTTATATTACTTGCAGTTGATAATCCTTACCCCATTGGTAAGACAATAAGATTACTTAGTTACAGCTGGAATCATAAGATTATTCCAGTATCTATTCCTTGATCCTCAAACGTAGCCCTAGTGAAACAAATGGTTCTTTATTAATTAATCAATTAATTAATAAAGTAAAATTTGACAATCATCCTAGAATAATATGATTAAATAACTAAATTGTTCTTTTTATTCAAATTGTTAGTTATTAATTAAAGTGAAGTCATTCACTCATTGTACAGTATAATCATACGATCAAATAACTGAATTTGTCTGCTTTGGCTTTTATAAAGGGTTCAGACCCACATTGTAATCAAATATATGTATACTGCTGTAAAAACACTTGTAACGGCTCTGCAAGATTCCGTCCCCTTGGAGAGTCAGAACCTATGTTTTACTGACTCCCAGAACAACAGTTTTATACATTTTCAAAAAATATGTTTATTTGGTTATTTAAGAATTCATGGCTCTTCATTTATGTTAAAAGAACAACAAGAACAATTAATTAACTTGTCGAATGAAGTCATCGAAAAAGACTTGAAATACATTTTTTATGGGTTTGAATTGTTATTTCAAGCAAATTACAAAGAAGCTTCCATAGACAAAATTAACATCAAATTTTACTTCCAGAATCAAATTTCCTCCAATTACAAACTTGAAGAAAAACAACTCCAACATTTTTTTGGAAAATATGTAAAACCTTTCGATGAAAACAAAAAAACATCTTTGCTGATATACTACAAAAACAAAAAACTACGCAACCTCCTCATCAAAAACAGAAGCGGCCGAAAAAGTGAATCTGAAATGCATCATGTTGTGTACGCCTTTACTTGCAATCATAGGGGATGTAATTC
>JARUHE010308824.1:0-12205 GCA_031471125.1 Archaeomysis grebnitzkii | reverse complement strand
AAGTAGACCTAAAGATTACCTTCGATCCACTGAACTATTGAGGACATCATGAACATAATAGAATAAATATTATTTTCATCTATTATTGTTTATCTGTTAGCAATGTGCAAACAATATATTTAACGTAAATTGCCGAAATGCGTCCACCTATGATTTAAAGCTGATGTATATTATAATACATTAGGTTTTATTTGTTTACATTACTTTTAGTTTATCAAAATCGTGCGTAACTTCTAACAATATACTGTTTACAAACTTTAACAAACTTTGAAGGAAGCTATTATAATTTGTTTGATAGGTGGACGCATTTCGGCAACTTACCATAGTTGACAGTTTTTAAAACTTATGAAGGTTTTCCAAACTGATCTACACGATTTTATGATTATTGTACAGATCATAAAACTTAACTTAAATTTCAAGCTAAAGCTGCACCATTACATGTGGCTACCATGATATTTATTGCGTGTTTGTAAAAAATATTTTTAGGACCCTCTAATTTACAGACGTATAGAACCATACAAAAATATTCTTAGGACCCTTTAATTTACAGAAGTATAGAACCATACAAAAATATTCTTATGTTCCTATAACTTATAGACGTGTAGAAGCATACACAAGTATATTACTTTACTGTTATGTTATGTTATGTTATTTTACTGAAATACAATATCAAAAATTCAAGAAATGTGCAGTTTATTATCATAAATGTTTTTCATTTTTGTTAACCTTCATAACCTTTATTAGCCTTGAAGGTTAATTACTGTAAACCGTATTTTTAAACAAATTTAATTGTGTTAGACTTTTTAAAACAAAGATAGTCAAGCTACATTGATATAAAACAAAGACCGAATGCTTGCAAATCAAATCAAGTTGAAACTATTTCAGGTTGGACTTTTAGTTTACAAATGGAACAATCTGTCTAATACAATAAAGGTTATATCCAATGTTAACTTTAATGTATTTTAATCCTTATAACAAAACTTAATCTGAGACAAAGATTTCAACATTCGTTTGAAACTAAAAGTTTTTAACCGACCAACAGTTATTTATGGTTTGCATTGCGTCATTATGGAAGAGATATTTCACAGGGTGTAATTTCCCCAAAAAACATTGATGCGAATTTATTGTAATTTATATTTTTGATGATATAAGTTGCATGAAATTAAAATATTTTTTTCTATATTTACTGTTAACAAAAATAATCGATGACATAACACAGCTGCACAACTCTCGTTTGTTTAACGTTGGTGTCTAAATAAACAAAAATATGGCGAACCGTTTAATATTTAGTGTTATTTAAAATTTTGATTGTGCAATAAATCTTTCACACTCGCATGGACACTTCAATGAAAGATTAAAATTAATATAATATTAATATGTTCTCTTAAATAGACAGAATTGGTTTTAAAAATAAGCCATAGAGGTGAACAAATATGTTTTAAAGTAAACTCCTGAAACGTAGACCGAAATGTTTCTACGTTATAGGAAGTATCTCCATTTCAAGCATACCGATTTAACACCGTTACCCCTGCCTTTGTGTCACGTTTTCTTTGTATAGATAGGAATTGTGTGGACGTTTTAAGATTTCTCCGTTTCTTGATTCTATGATTTAGGAACTTTCTACGTTACAGGAGTTTTGCTGTATTAGAATTAATAACAGCAAACTTTATTATATGAAAAAATACACAAGTTGCTTTATTAACTTATGTTTTTGTAATAATTATATAGAACCTTATTTTAATTCAATGAATAATGCTTAACAAAATATATAAGATAGGATAATACAGGATCTTCAGTAAGATAGGATAATGTAGGACATAACTGAAGTATTGAAGCAATGTGAAATAGTTCAACTACATACATAGCTATACAAATAAATTCGAAATATACAACAATAATTGTTTTCAATGCATTTTACTCTTTACGACAAATATTAGCCAAGCTTGGAACTGCTAAATTTTATGTAGACATTCATTCCATAAAGAAACAAATTCGTCGCACACAACAAGGATCAAAATTAATGTTAATTCTAATGTATTTTAGATCTTATGTCTACATTGATGTGATCGTCCAGGCTTTTGATGTAATGGCCAGATCACAAATCACCAAATGCTGATTAGTTGCAACTCTAGCAGGTGGCGAATCGTGTCTTTAATGGTCTTTAGTAATTTTTATGACTTTTCTTTCCTGTTCTACAAATAAACTCCTTTCGATGTTGTTAACCCGTCCAGATAACTGAGAAAATTATTCTTATTTTCTTCAGTCAAAATAATAATAATGATAGTAATAATGATTATAATAGCAATAATAATAATAACCATGAAAACAACTAATAATAATAATAACTAAAACAGTTTAATGATAATGATACAAATAATCATAACCAAAATAATATTAATGTATTACTTATAGAGTGATGCTTTGCACAACTTTGACACACTCTTATGCACTTGACTTGAAATTACTTACACACGCAACACCACAACCAAATCACAATCTAGTGACATTCAACAACAATAAAATAAACAGTATATCGTATTGGAGTTGAGCTGATAGTCAGTCAAAACACCAACTGAATATATCAATCGACAATAGCAAAAGTGAGGTAAACTCTAAGTTATTTGAATGTGGGTTACCTCACTTATGTAGTATCGATCCATTTATTTAATAGATCGACAATAGCACAGGTGAGGTAAACTCTATGCTATTTGAATGTGGGTTACCTTTCTTGTGATATTGTTAGTCCAATTATTATATAGATCGACAATAGAACAAGTAAGGTAAGCTCTATGTTATTTGAATCTGGGCTACTTCACTTGTGTATTGTTCATCCATTTAATTTATGGATCGAAAATAGCACAAGTGAGGTAAGCTCTATGCTATTTAAATGTGGGTTACCTCACTTATGCTATTGTCGATCCTTGTATGACTTGAATAGTTTTGAATATTCTCTGATACGAATTCGAATACTATTTATTCCAAATAGAGGAACGGTGGAACGTTGTAGAACATAATTTTTTGCTAGTGTGGGCATTATCAGTAAAATTTTACCGGCTGATCATAAGGAACAACTTGCAGTGTAGCTGGATACTAACAATTGTAACGATTATAATGACAATAATAAAAATATAACATTACTAATAATAACAATGAAAATAATAATAACAACAATAAAACAATAATGATAATACTAATAACAATACCAAAACAATAAAGCTAATAATAATAACAAGTTAACAACAATAAAACAATAATGATAATAATAATAACAAAAATAACAATAATACAACAATAATGATAATAATAATAACAACAATAATGATAATAATAATAACAACAATAATGATAATAATAATAACAATAATGATAATAATAATAACAACAATAATGATAATAATAATAACAACAATAATGATAATAATAATAACAAGTTAACAACATAAAACAATAATGATAATAATAATAATAATAATATAAATAATAACAATAAAACAGTAATGGTAAGTATATACTGAACTTCTTGTACAGCCAGCCTAGATAAGGACTTTCCACTTCAAATTGTGTTTTAACTGTTACCCACACATAAGCGCTACTGAAGAGATGTTCTTTCTGTAGAACAAATATATCGAATGTGGTTTAATAGCTAATAGGGCTTGTCAGCTCAATGAAGTATATTTGAAGTATTTGAAGAACGCTGAACGTAGTTGATGTAACCCACTAGTCTGCCAACAGATACTCTTAACACTTTAACCGTTTCTTGTAACACCGGTGATACAGAAACGATTAAAGTATTAAGATTTGTTTTTCTCTTTTCTCTTTGACTTTAATGTAAAGCGTTTTTGAGTGCTGCACGTTACGACCTAGTAGCGCTTTATGTAAAAGTGTTATTATTATTTTTCATTGTTATTATTATTATGATTTATATTTTTAGTTATTTTTATTATACTATTATCATTGTCATTATTGTTTTTTCTATTGTTATTATTATTGTTTTTATTATTATTATGATTTATATTTTTATTTATTTTTATTATAGTATTATCATTGTTTTTTATTGTTATTATTGTTGTTGTTATTATTATTAGGATTTATATTTTCATTAATAGTATTATTGTTTTCATTATTACCATTGTTATTACTAGTATCATTATTGTTATTTCCATCAAACTTAATAATGTTATTATTATTATTACTATTGTTAGTATAAGTATTAATTTTGTTATCATTATTATTATGGTCAATTTCAAGATAAGTTAATTAAATATTTAATTGTTGTTCTAAAATCTGCAATTATTTTATGTTGCATTTGAAGAGATGATGTGCTTAAGATTAAAAGTAAAAATTAATGTTCAAAACTTCATTAACAACCTAAAATTAAAATTAAATATATTATTATTAATATATATTAAAATTCAAACTAAATATATTATTATCAATATATATTAAAATATTTATTAAATATATTATTATTAAGTTATATTTATTTAAACTAGAATGTTTCACGCATTTAAAATAACATAAGTTCAAGTTTTAATGAACTTTAATGTCACCAAACATATTAACAAACATTTTTGAAACGTAAAATTCCATAATATTACAACAAAATAAAATAATTATTTATTATTATTTGTAAATTATTTATTATGTTTAAATATGAAATTTCATTGAATAATTTAATAATAATTCCGTGAAAAAATATTCATTTTGTAATGTTTAGTTTCAAACTAAAATTGAAATCAACGAACCGTTATCTTTATTTTTTATTATTATTCTTTCTATTTTGTCCCAGTGGACCAGGCTATGGGTGTAAGCTCAGCACATTCACTTCCGGGTTTTTGCCAACAGCATCTGGTGATCTCAGGCGGTCACCCAACCAGGTACTAACCAGACCCAATGTTGCTTAATCTCGTTGATCAGACAACCGTTATTCTTTATCCAATAAATTTTTTGTTAGAAAATTACCATGCGGCATGTATAATTATCTGTTTTATCTTCGTATTATCTATGCATGTCATTATCATTGGTTTATAGTTTGTTATTATACATAATTATATATAAACTCTAATTAAAAATTATTTTTATGTGCTGGTTTTATGGGTATTTGAAGATAATTTTTTTATATAGTTCTTAAATAAAATATTTTTTATCTATATCTTCAGCTAATTATGTGTAATTATATTCAAAATCCAATTATAAACAATTATCAATGGTTAAATGGTCCTTCGTAACGATGATGCAGATATAACGCAAAGCTATATAAATGAAAACCGCAAAACACCAAGATTACCTACGCAAAATAGAAGTCTAGTTTTCAAATATAAATGATAATAATGAGTTTTAGATATTTTTTGTTGTTTCAATATCCATACTGTGAAAGCAACAACACAGTAAAACTCCCAAAACGTATAATAGTAAAACTTAAAAAGTTCCTAAAACGTAGAATTATGAAACTGAAAAATCATAACACATCCACATAATTTCTATGTATAAAAAGAAAACGTGACACAAAGGTAGGGGTAACGGTGTTAAATCGGTATACGTTTTAGTTTTAAATTTTAAAATATGAATCGCCAAAATACGTTTTACTTTACATTTTGAAATATGAATCGCTAAAATACGTTTTAGTTTTAAATTTTAAAATATGAATCGCCAAAATACGTTTTAGTTTAAATTTTAAAACATGAATCGCTAAAATACGTTTTAGTTTTAAATTTTAAAATATGAATCGCCAAATTACGTTTTATTTTAAATTTTGAAATATGAAGCGCTAAAATACGTTTTAGTTTTAAATTTTAAAATATGAATCGCCAAAATACGTTTTACTTTAAATTTTAAAATATGAATCGCTAAAATACGTTTTAGTTTTAAATTTTAAAATATGAATCACCAAAATACGTTTTACTTTAAATTTTAAAATATGAATCGCTAAAATACATTTTACTTTAAATTTTAAAATATGAATCGCCAAAATATGTTTTATTTTAAATTTTGAAATATGAATCGCTAAAATACGTTTTATTTTAAATTTTAAACCATGAATCGCCAAAATACGTTTTAGATTTAAACCTGAGTGAATAACTCGAAACTGTACATTTCAAATAATACGTAAGAGTTTTCTTGAAATGTAAGAATACAATTTAAATCATAAATGTTTATCTTTGATTAATAAAAAACAATAAAAATGTATAAAAAGAATTAATACTATTGTAAATATGAACTTTTTATATTACAATCAATATTTAAAATTATTTTTTTTGTCTAAGTTGTATATATAATTTTGTTGGGAAAAGCTTTCTTGAAATACTAGAATAAAATTGTAATCAAAAATATTAAATCCATTCAAGTTACATGGACAAAAACATCTGAATCTTACTTAGAAGGTATTAATTATACTTCAACATCCACCAAAAGTATGCCTAAAAATAATAATAAAATTCTAAAACATCAAATAAAATAAATAAAGTTACAGAAAAAAAACATTTTGGATTAAACCTAAACCTAGCAACAAGAAAAGAGTTTTCATTTTATTTCCGTCTTTGTTTGCGATAAATGGTTCGAAAATAGCACAAGTGAGGCAACCCACATTCAAATAACATGGAGCTTACCTCACTTGTGCTATTGTCGATCCAAATAAACCATCAATACCAATATGATTGAATTCGTCCATTGTAATAAAGCTCATTTTTTATACTAATTTCAATACCAAATTTGATACCAAATTCAATACCAAATTCAACACCAAATTCAATACTAAATTTAATACAAAATTCAATACCAAACCCAATACCAAATCCAATACCAATTTCAATACCAAATTTTATACCAATTTTAATACCAAATTTCAATACCAAATCCAATACCAAATTCAACACCAAATTCAATACCAAATTCAATACCAAATTCAACACCAATTTCAATACCAAATTTTATACCAATTTTAATACCAAATTTGATACCAATTTCAATACCAAATCCAATACCAAATTCAACACCAAATTCAATACCAAATTCAATACCAAATTCATCACCAATTTCAATACCAAATTTTATACCAATTTTAATACCAAATTTTATACCAATTTCAATACCAAATCCAATACCAAATTCAACACCAAATTCAATACCAAATTTGATTCAAGCTTATACCAGTGTTTATGGTAAGAATTATCCAGACGTTTAAATGTTTAAGAATGTTTGTTGAGCTAAAATGTACAAAAAAATATTTTTGAACACTTTTGTTTCATTAAATAAAAAAAAACTTAAAAATAATTCATATTAAATAGTTTTTTTGTTTAATCCTGAATTAAATTATTTCAATTTAATTCGTTCAAGTTTTACACATTGGAGCTTTTGGTAAAATAATGAACTAATGATGTTCCAATTATACTTTCATGTTTTCAAAATTTGTGGCGTGTATTTATAAATGTTTATAATTATTTATAAATATTTATAAATGTTTTTAATTATTTATAAATATTTATAAAGGTTTTTAATTATTTATAAATATATATATTTAATTAAAAATTTTATAAATTTTTATTATTATTTATAATTAATTATAAAATTTTATAGGTTTTTATTCTTATTTATAAATAACTTACTTATAATTATTCATCAAACATTAGAATGATTGTCTTTACATAATATCGATTTAAGTTTTTTTTAAATAAAATAAAATATTAAAAAACAGACAAAAACCTAAGTTAATACAGAAATGCTTTGTTTTAATGAAATTAATCGTTTATTTGATGTAAAGTTGTTAATATTGATATATTTTGAATATAAGAAATCTCAACATATAATAAATAAAATTTTCTGCTGTATTAAATATATAAAGGTTTAAACATTAAAGTAAAAACTAAAAATAGTTTTATCTTAATGTTTTGTGACTTTCGGGCATTAATATGAAGGAAATTTTAACCTACTGCCCTCAGCCATCCAGAGTTCGCTTTTCAAACGACGTGAACAATGTAGCCTTATCCAACTGGTACAATTAGATAAGGCTCCTTTGGTCACGTGGTTTGTCATAAGCTAGTGTTCACCAGGAAATAATCAATAAATAATCAATCTTAATGTTTTGATTTAACATTCACTACTTTGTTTTCAAAAATTTAAAATATTAATAATTTTTTTTTCATTTTATATTATTATTAGTTTTCATTATTGTTAACATATACAATATTATTTTGATTATTATTAACATATATAATATTATTTTGATTGCTATTATTATTAACATATATAATATTATTTTGATTATTATTAGTATTAACATATATAATATTTAGAGCAACAAAAATAAAAAAGTTTTTTGAGATGGAAAATTAGTTGAGAGCATTAATGTGGTTTCTTGATAGTCTTTAATGTTGAAATTATTTTCCTTAACAGTAATAATAAAAATAAAGATATTTAGTATAATTATTATCAGCATTATTCATTAACTCATATCTTACAGTCTAACAAAACTAAAAGTGCTTATTTTCAGGAAAAGAACTTTCATTTTTATTTTGTGCATTGATCAAATAGATAATGATTGAAATAAATAATGAATTCTTCATCTACTAAAAAGTCCCCGGATGATTTTAATTGTAGTCTTGGAAGTTTTTTTTCAAGCAAAATATCCCAAATTTCGATAAAATTTCCTTCCAACGATAAAAAGAAAATTGAAAATATTTTAGACCACGTGAAAGATAAAAGAAAAATCCCGAGGCCTCTAAAAAGGAGGTCCAAAGAAGGCGTGGCCAGACTGAACAAGTTGACCAACAACGATCAAAGGTCTCATTTCATCCCGGCCAACGTCTTCCTGGCAGCCAACGAGAATGCGGGAAATCGTCTAACACACGAACCTCACTTCTTGGTGCGGAATCACTCTTTTGAAGATAGTTCCTCCAACTCCGACTACTGGACACCCTCTGAAAGAAGATTATCCAACTATGATTACTGGACATCCACCGAGAGAAGTTCCTCCAGCCCCTCTCTTCAATTACAATATGGCCTCGCATCGTCGCCAGTGGATGTTCCATCCTTCGGACCGCACACCAAGATCATCAAGTCTCCCTCCAATGGGCTCAGTGTTCTCTTTTTGTCCGATTCTCCTCCCAGAGATAACAATCGACACTATCCAGGCCTAACGCGAGTTGATTATTCAGAGCAGAACTTACCTTCCGAAAGCTTTGACAACGACAGTCTTATTTACATCAATGGAACCGTTCAACCATTTGATGACGTTTCAAGCGGTTATGCAAGTCTTCCTCTAAATGTAAATACCTTAAACTTTCCCCAAAACAACAAAAGTGAATGTGCCAAAAAACAGACTAAAAATGTCTTGGATGAAGATCTGAGTAAAACCAAAGAATTCCAAAACAGTTCCGTTAAGATTGTTCATTCGAACGAGTCAACACAACCGATCTTGAGATCCTCTTCCTTCAGCGAAAGCTCTTCCAAGCCTGATGTCCGCCCGGCAAAACCTCCACGGAGAAAGACTTTTGGCCAGTCGAGTGACGTCACACAACTGAGACATCCGAGGAATGACCTGACTCGAGGTAGACATCCAAGAAGTGACGTCACTCAAGTGAGACATCCGAGGAGTGACGTCACACAAGTGAGACCTCCAAGGAGTGACGTCACACAAGTGAGACCTACAAGGAGTGACGTCACACAAGTGAGACCTCCGAGGAGTGACGTCACACAAGTGAGCCATTCAATGAGGGACCTGGAGCAGCTCACCGTGACAGCAGACCAAAAGTCTCTGATCGCCATCGAGTATTCGGGCAACGAGCCTCCGTTGAAGCCGAGAAGAGGTCGGCAGGCCTACGAGACGTCGATGTTCTTTTTGGACGAAGACGATTTAGAGAAATGTCGACGTTGTTGTGACGAAGGCGACCGCAAGATTTCGTTGAATGTTCACACCAAAGATTCGAAGAATGACGGACAATTTGTTGGTTTGGAAAGTCGACTTCAAGGAATTGAAACTTTTGAAGACAGTAAAAATGAAAACACTTTTCAATCCTTGCAAATTATTAACAAATCGTGCTATGAGGATGAGAAAATGTCTTTACCCTGTTTGAGCAATCAGGAAAAGTTTTTCAATTCGAGAATAATAAGAAACCAAAAAGATGTTTCTAATGAAAATGAAAGTCGTAAAGAGAAGGCAGAAGAACCATTGTATGCCAATGTTGAATATCGTCTATCGAGATTGCCTGAAAGAGAAATCAACGATTCTTCCACAATTCCACGTTCATCAACAGGAATTATCAACTTCGCGTCGGTTTATGATGACACGAAGGAAACGCCGACGCCAGTCCCTGCGGTAAGGATGAGTAAGAATGTGTCAACATCTACTGAACTGCCGACTGTACATATGGTTAAGGAGAGCGCTATTCCAGTTGAGGATAGATGCAAACAATGCAAAGATGTTGGTGACAATGCAGATAACATCACATGCAATGTTGGTAATGTTGATCTTGCAAATGTTTGTGATGTTGATAATGCAAATGTTGGTGATGTTGGTAACACAAAGGTTAGTGAAGTTTATAATACAGACAGAACCACATGCCATGTTGGTGATGTTGATAAGGCAAAGATTAGTGATGTTGATAATGCAGATGTTGGTGATGTTGATAATGCAGACAGAACCACATGCCATGTTGGTGATGTTGATAATGCAGACAACATTGCATGCAATCCAATAAGTGAAAGCACAAATCAAAGTAATTTGCCGGGTGTTCGTGATAACAGTTTTGTTTCTTCGGATAATTTTCCCATGAAGGCTGATGGTCAAAATGATACATCGTCAGCAAATGTTTTAAATAATTTACTGGCAAAAGAAGTGGATGAGTCCAAAATAAGGAAGGTGAGTGTTTTCGTTCCTTATGAATTGCCTTCTAAATAGCATTTATAATTTTTTTCTTGTTAGTATTAATTGTTCCTTAGTAAAACATTTGTTTCTCATGATTTGACTTTCATGTTTTTCATTAATTAATAATTACAATCTTTTAGTTTTATCTTCTTTAGTAAATGTAGTTATTTAATTAACAGTTATAAATGTTTGTTCTTTATTATGATTTGTTGTTTATTAAGAATTTTGTTCGATATGAAATATTTTCTAATTAATAATTAGAATGTTTTTCATTTTGTTTTAATTTCCTTTTAATAATCTGTCTCCAATGTGTCATTACAAGTTTTTATTGTTTTGTAATTCTGCTCTGATGAATGTTTTTAATTAGTTCTTCATAATTTATTGTACTTGTGGGGATTGTTTAGTTTTTGGTTAATTTTCACTTATAAAATATTTAATTCTAAAGTTGAAAAGAAAATAATAATTGTCTTAAGCAGAAAAACGTTAAAAGAAATTCAAATTGTATATGTGAATATGATTATCTTTTTCATAAAAATGTTTTGTTTCTAGAATAAAAGGATTGTTATTTCTAAAGAAATTTATTTCAATTAAAAACAAACTATATTTCAGGGGGCAACCCACCTTCTTCAATTTTTTCATTTTCTTTTTTTTCATTGTTGAAACAAAACATTTTTATGATTAAGAACTATTAATTTAATTTTCAAACTATCATCTTTTCCATTAATTTAGGTCCAATTTCTATATTATATTTTAGTGGTTCTAATTATTTAATGAACTGCATACAAAAATTGTTAGTTGAAATATTATTACTACTGCTTGTACAAAATTTTGGACATTGTAGATTTTTAAATTAGAAAAAGGAAACACTTGATTGATGATATGAATGAAACGTCGTGCTGGAATATTTCAATGAATCATATCCAGCATGTTTCAAATTTCTTTATTATTAGATAATATGTAATTTACATTTTTAAGACTCTATGTCAATCGGTATTTTATTTTAAAATATATGACCTCGATTTATGTTAAAACGTTTTACACGTCAACTACAAAAACTTGAAAGTTTAAAATTGCAATAAAATTTATTTACTTCTCACACAACTAAAAATCTTAAATAAATTTATTTATGATTTGTATTTCGATGAATGAAAAACCTTTTATTATTACAGAAATATTTTTAAAAAGATTTGGGTAATTGTAAAAAAAACAATTTGATAATAAAGAAATTGTTTTCGTTATAATGAAGCCAGAACATAGTGACTAGTTTCATTTCATACACACACACACACACACACACACACACACACACACACACACACACACACACACACACACACACACACACAC
>JARUHE010308813.1:0-12205 GCA_031471125.1 Archaeomysis grebnitzkii | reverse complement strand
CCAATAGATTTGCCTCATTGTTTGTTGTTGCTCTGACGTCGTCAAGGGTGGGCGATTATGTTCTTTGAGAAATGTTGTAAAATTTACTTTGTTGTGTACTCTCGGATTCGATCCGAAGCGTAAAATTTCACAGAAAACGGGGCTCCGATATTGTTTCTTGGAGCTGGATTCACAATGGTTTCACAAAAATCGTTGTCACTGCTAAAGTTAATACTACACAGCTCCAGCCCATTCAGTCCTCGGATCTCGTGGGTTTTTGCCAAACACTTGATCATTGTTTTTCCTCACCTGACCCTGCTCCTTGCAACTTTTTCTGGTTCCCCAAACTCAAAAGACCCTTGAAAGGAAGAAGATTTGAGTCAATTACAAAAGAAGCATACAAGGACTGTTTCAACAAGTGAAAACACCGTTGGAATAAGTGTGCATTGGTGAGGAGAGAATTTGAAGGGAACCCAGACCTGTAACTTCTAAATAAAGCATATGTTGTTTTATGACGTTAGTCCCCACATTTTTTGAACAGACCTCGTATCACATTACTTAGGTCAAAATTTTGTTTGGATGTTTCTGGTGGGCTCATTTCATGCCACATTTGCCACATTCATGTTTGATTTATTCAAAAGTGGAAGTAATATAAGTAGTTATGTTTAATAGATAAATTTCTTATATCTAAATAATTTTATCTACAAGAAAAGTTGTATTAGTAATTATATGTGCATTATGATTAATTTAATATAAATCTAATTAAATTAAAGTATTTTTAGATTTTAGAACAGTTTGAATAAAATAATAATGCCCTCGCCCTGGCAGTCATAATATACGAATCAACCTAACAACACTTGTAAATCATTTAATAATGTTTATTTTATTTTTTGTTTCACCAAATGCACTCAATTGATTATTTAATTCCAGATTTGTACGATTCTTAAACGGCTGAATACTTTCAAGTACTACAATGGGTGGAGGAGATTTGGTAAGCCTGTTGCAATTAATTATTTATAAGTAATGATAAGGATGCCAGAAACAATTTTTTTATCTCAAGATCTTTTTTGTATTTCAAAATTCCAAAATTATTACAAACATGTCTATTTCTTCAATGAAATCCAAAAAAAATAAAAAAATAAGTGTCTTCCGAAAACTAACATGTTGTTTTTCTGCACCATGACGATAATACTCTCTTTATAGATAAAAAGAATTTTTAAATTCTTTTCTTTGAAAATAAAACAATTTTGCTATTCTTCTATATTAGTTTTCCTATAGAAAATGCAGAGTTGACATTTTTACAGCTAGTTATCATAAAAAATGTCTATTGATATTCTATTCATACTCTCATGTATTCTTTTTAGTAATTGGAGACTTAGTGTTAATAAGTATTAACCCTTTATGCCCTTTAGTGACAAATTCATCGGATAGTAAATAATGGCTTACAGAGAGTAATTACATGCATGGAGTCTAGCAACGGAGTGTGACATATTTTGTTTACATTTAGACAAGTTTTGCATCAGATTTGGTGCGGTGTTTGCCAGTAGCAACACAAAAATTGCTTGTAAAGTAGACTAAATTAATGGAGGTTTTTTCACTTTTAAAACTTAATTCAGGGCATGAAGGGTTAATGTATTGATAGTACAACATTTGAAAATGTTTTCAATCCATTCTTGCTTTTGAGAAAATATATTTTAAGTATTATTTATTTAAAGACCTATTCAATGATTCACTTTAATATAGCCTACACAAAAAAAATTATTTTTCTAAACTTGAGTTTGTAATCAACATGAATGAATGGGATGATGTCTCTAGATAAATGACTTGCTCAAATTTGAACTTCATTCTTTTTTTTCATTACACATTTTTTTATTGAACAGAAGTTGACTTATCCATAATTCTGAACAATATTGTCTGAGTAAAATTTTGGATAATTCTTGAAACCAATATTCTCATGTTGAATTAAACAGAAAAAATCAGCCATTTTTTATTCTACTGTATTTTTTCATTGAATATAAAGAGATTTATGAAATTCTAAATAAAACTGTACAAGTAATCTTTTTGATATTGTGAATATTTATAAAAAAATTCTCATGTTAGCAGAGCAGAATAACTTTTAAGAAAAATATATTTTTTATTTTTTTATTCATTAGTACTTTTTATTATTGAACAAAAGCTGATTTAGTCACAATTCTGAAAAAATTGTCCAAATCACCGGTAAATTTTTTTTCTTTATTTAAAGTTATTTAGAAAAATGTTTTGAGGCAATTGATTGAGTTATATTGCATTAAAACAATAAATATGTGGTGGCCAAATTAACACAGATGATAGTTGATAGTAATAATAATAATATTTGGAGCTTTTATATAGCGGGTCTAATCGAACTTGACCAATCTCTGTCATGCTTCACATACCAACCTTAATATTACCACCCACATCAAGTGATGTGTACCATAAGTTTATGCAGCCGACATATGACCGTCCTCCAAGCCGGGGTAAGCTTAGTCATGTTCCAATCCCAATGAAATAGCCTTAGAGCAAACTTGAATTTATGGCAATGAGATTTTCTCATGTAGCATTCCACTCGGTCACCATCTCTCATTGTCGAGTGTGCATCGCAATTCCGATGTCGCATTAGACAATGAATTGAATGCTTATAAATCATTTATACTACTAAAATTTAATTTCATATATTCTTGATTATTGGTTTTAATTTTATTACTTTTTATCTACATTTTCTCATTAAATTAATATTTTTTTTAACAAAATCTTTTTTCTTGTTTTGGTTTGAAATTATGCATCAATGGATTGGGAATAAAGTATAGATAAATATTCTCTAAGGTGATATTTTGATTAAATGATGTTTTCTCACTTTGTAACGCCATTTTTTTATTGACTCTGATTTGTGGACATAAAAGTTTTTTGATAAATTTTTCTTTCCATATTATATTTTTATTTATGCATCAATGGATTGGAAATGAAGTATACATAAATAGTCACTAAGCTAATTTTTTTTATTAAATGATGTCTTCTCACTATGAAACATCAATTTTTGTTTTGATTTTTTTAAAGTTACTGAATGAATGGTCACGAGACATTTGAACCATAGATTACTAGTTAGTTTAGAGGGTTAAATATTCACTTGCTTTTTGAAAGATTAATAAACAAGTTATCTCTTTGTATGTTTCTTTGCTATGGTAAGCATATGTCTCACCTTCCTTTCATGCAAAAACCACTACAGTTGGTGTACAATAAAATTAAAGTTTGCATCAGTTTTAAAAGAAAAATCTCAATTCAACAAATTTTCCCCATCCATATATTTTGAGTATAAAACTTTTTCAGTTAGCCTATATTTCACAATGTTCAATGATTCAAATGAATTTTTTTCATACAGAATTTAAAGAAATCATGGCACCCAAGTACATTAAAAAATCAAGAAAGGGTGTGGAAGGCAGAGCAGCAAAAAGCGCACGAAGACAAAAAAGTTGCCGAATTGCAGCAAGAATTGGAGCAAGAACGTGAACGTGAACATTTGCAAAGGATTGCGGAAAGGTCCGGAAGGTTGAAGGATGATCACGACACAAAACTAGAATGGATGTACAAGGGTCCGGCTGGCCACGTAAGCAGAGAAGAATATTTACTGGGGCGAAAAATTGACAAAACTTTTCACTTGCTTGAGGAAGCTGAAAAAGAAGAAAAGGTGAAGAAAGAAGAAGAAGAAGCAGAAGCGGAAGAGGAAGAGAAAGTTCCTGTTAATACTTCGAAACCAGCATATGTGATTGAACATGAGATCATTCCAGAATCCATCATACACGGTGAAAGAAGCAACCTCCAAGTCGACATGAAGAGGAAGTTGGCCGAAGATCCGTTGTTGCTCATACGGCAGACTGAAGAAGAGACAAAAAGACGCATCACATCCAATCCCGTGAAGATGAAGCAACTTGTGTCGCTGATCAGCTCAATTAAGTCGAAGAAAAGACACTCCTCGACCTCCAGTGAAGAGAGTTCTGATGAAGAAAAGAAAAAATCTAAAAAGAAAAAGCAAAATAAGAAAAGGGTAAGTGTTTTTTTGTAATAAAGTAAAACTTTAAATAATGTCACAAAATAAAAAATTGGTTGAAAGACCTGTATTAAATCTGCTTTATATTCTGCATTCATTATTGCTTGTGAGTCCAAAATGAATATAGCAGGAATGAACTTATGTATGTCATGTACATCAGCAAATCTTGGTTTTTACTTAAAAAAATAGTTGTTTGTATGCTATTAATTCGAAGTTAAAAAATGTTTTTCCATTGGAATCAGAAATACTTAATTTAATTTTTTTTTAAAGTAAACTTTGTAACACCGTTTTTGATTGTGCAGATAGAAAATAATTTTCAAAATTACTAACATTTGAACTGTTTGGTTTGTGAGACACTAAGTTTTTAATGAAATCCCTCTCTTTTATGAACTAAACCAAATTTATTGGGTAAAGATTTTGATTAAATGTCCATTGTGAATATAATTGAAGCTCTACAACAATAATTGTTTATATATTAATATTCTCAACAATATGAACTACTTTTTTGATTAAATTAAATATTTCTGATTCTAATGAAAAACATTTTTTTTTCTGAATTCTGCCAAATTTCTCCAGTGAAGATTTTAATTGAGCTCATTGTGAATTTGTTTCAAGTTCTGCAACAGAGTTTATTTAATAATAATTCATGTTATTCAAACAGGCTTTTGTGTGAGTTGTTATTCCTGTATTTTTTTTATAGATCCATCTAACAAATCAATGTTGAAGCCTCTTTTTTCTGTTATCTTTCCTATTCTCTGTCATTGATTTACATCAACATTACTTCTTTAAATTGCTGATTAACTTTAGCTGATATTTTTCTCCTTTCTATTTTTCCTTTAAATTTTTCCTTTAACTGTTTTCTTTAAAACAAACATATTTTTGCAGAAGAAGGAAAGTTCGATGAAGAAATTGAAAAAAATCAAGTCTAGTAAAAAGAAGAAGAAGGCAAAAAAGAAGCGGGTCAACACTGATGATAGTTCATCTGATGATGATTCAGATGATGATAAAAATTGTCATAGAAATAAAAAGATGAAAATTTCAAGATCTGATGAACCATCAATTAGAAAAATTGAAAATGAAAATCGCAAGAATGAATCGAAGCGCCGATACCGAAGTAGAAGCAACAGCAGCAGTGAAAAACATTTGAGGCATAACAGAAGGTCTAGAAGTAATGAAAAAAATTCCAAAAATTATAGAGAACAATCTAGAAGTAGAAGTAAAGAATTAAAGTCAAAAAAGGTTGATTCAAGACAAAGCAGAACATATAGAAGCAATGAGAAATATAGGGAACAATCTAGAAGTAGAAGTAATGACAAATATACAAAGAAGGTTGATTCAAGGCAGAATAGAAGATCTGTAAGTAGAAGTAATGAAAAATATTCAAAGAAGATTGATTCAAGACAGAATAGAAGATCTGTAAGTAATGAGACCTATAGAGAACATTCTAGAAATTTCCGAAGTAGAAGCAATGATATGTATGCCAATAAATTTGATAAAAAACAAACCAAAAGGTCAACAAGTCGTGAGAAATACTCAAAAAGATATAGGGAACATTCTAGAAATTCCAGAAGTAGAAGTAATGAGAGAAATCATAATAGGCAATCTAAAAGTCCTTTTAAAGGTAAATATTATTCACAAAATAGTGTTGAAAAACCATACAAAACAAAGATGTCTGAAAAAGAAATGGCTTTGAAGCGCGAAGAAATGATGAATGCAGCTAAAAGTAGAGATGAAGAAAGAAAGGCAAATATAAAAAAGTATGAAGAAGAAAGAAAAATTGAAGAGAATGAAGAGAGAGATACTGAAAAATTCCGAAGAAAAAATATGAAAAGTGCAAACTCTACTACCATTGAACAAAGTATACGGTCAAACATTAGTAAAATGCAACGAGGTCCTCAACATATGAATGAAAATTTTATGAAAAAATAATTCAAATGTATTATGACCTTGTTCATTATTGAATGACAACTATGCAAGTGAGTGCAGATATCTATCTCAATTCTTAGATCATTTGCTTAAAAAAAAGGTTGACACCTCAATTAGATAGCCCAATTTTAAAAATGATAAATTTATTTTCTTGTGAAAACTTTGAATAAAAACACAAAATTGATAATTCTTATTTTATTGACCATTTGTTTTTTTACATCATGAAAGTTTTGTTAAATCAGTTGCCTGTAGGTGCAACAGTGTCAATTTGGTAGTGCTCTCCACCACTGCAATGTCGACTCTCTCCACTCTTTCAAGAGAGTAATTCTGGCTTTAGAGAGGTTTCTGCTGTCAGTAAATCCATAATTTTCATAAGAAGAGAACACACTTGTGAGATCCCTACCAATGTGGCTTTTTTATGCATTGACAAGTGATGGTGAAATATTCAATGAGACTTATGCAACATAAAAAAATTGGTTGAAAGATTAAATGTTCTGTAGAATGTACACAGACATGTCAGAATTTAATAGACACCAAGAAAAAAAATGCATTTCTACACTTATTTAATGCTTAATGTTATTTAAAGTTAATTAAAATGTTATATTAACCTAGGTTTATAATTCAGATTACATATAGAATGATTTAAGCATACCACGAACCAAAGGAGCATTAGACCTATCTGACTTTCAGCGAAGTCGTATTATGGTTCAAAATAAAGGTGGACTTAGTGAATGCAAAATATCTTAAAATCTTTCAATACCCCTTTCTACTTATAACAGAGTGACTGTGCAATTATCCCGGGAGGGCAAAGAATGCACAAAACATCATTCAGGTCGTCCCGAACCATTTGAAAGAACCTTTCGTCTGGTCATAAGAAGTGTCGAAGAAGAACCACATTGCAAGGCGTCTAACATAGCAACACAGGCTGATGTCAGTCCCAGAACAGCTGTCAGGTATCTCCACAAGCTGGGCTACCATGGCAGAGCTGCAAGAAGAAAACCACTCCTTCCTCCAGCCAAAATAAATGCAGAAAGGATTGGGCTTGTGAGATGGTTTAGAAACCTGTGGCCTTTTGGAGCACTGCCATTTTCACTGATGAGTCGCGATTCGCATTATTTTCTAACAGTGTAGGTATGGAGATTCTGCAATAAAGAGTTTAACCCCAAAAGATTGCAGCCAACATTGAAACATGGAGGATTTTCAGTAACGGTCTGGGGTGCAATTTGGAGTGATGGTCGTTAGGACTTGTAGAGTGTCAAGAAAACGTCAATTCGGTCATATATGTTTCTATATTGAAGGAAGGACTCCTTTCAATATACTCAAGTGGTAGAATAAGTAAAAATTAACTCTTTATTTATGGAAGATGGAGCTCCTAGTCACACTGCTAAAGCAACACAAAATTGGTTGAGTCCAAATGGGATCAAGAATCTTTTATGGCAAAGTCAGTCCTCAGATATGAACCCTATTGAACACATCTGGGGCATATTACAACAATAACTTCGCAAAAAGAACAGGAAGTCATCTTCGAAGTCCGAACTTTTAGGATTACTGCATGAAACATGGCAAAAAATCCCTCAAGATGATATTCGTGAAATCATCACTAGCATGCCTAGAAAGGTCCTTATATTAAAAAGAGATGTAAACCAAGTATTAGTTATTCATATTGTGGTCATTTATATATACTTTAATTGTATAAATTACTTGTTTAATAAATTAAGCGATTTCTATGGGTGTCAATTAAATTCAGACATGTCTGTATATATGAAGTTTGGGTTGTGTGAGATATCGTTCTTGATTGGTTGCATATTTATGTTCGGTTGTTGAATAATAAAAACAAAGATATGATTTATTCACCAATTGGCGTGGTGGTCCTTGCAAAATTTTTGATGGTCTGCAGAAAGAACTTGGCCATTATTTCAATTTTTGTGAAGATTCATATTAAAAAATGAATAGTAACAAAACGTACTATGAATATGGATAATATATAATTATGTTCAAGATCTTATTTAATCTCGAAATAAACATGAGTACACGAATGTGACATCATCCAGGCAGTATAATGCTGTGCTGCTATTTATAAAAATTTTAGGCCTATTTTCGGAAATATTTATAACACAAATACAAATGAGCAATTGGGGATGGAGCCAAATTATGTAAATGAATCTATTTAAACACTTAATCCTATCCTCACTTCCTAATTTGTGGTAGATCCTTCAGAAAATAGGCCTAGGATTCCACAATCGGCAGCGCTGGACTAACATAACGTTGAGAATATTGAAATAAAAAATCGTGTCTATAGTCTTCTGTTCACTATAATTTTTTTAAGTTTATCAACTTTTTTTTTAGTAAAATTTCCCTCTGAATTTAGCAGTGATTCCCATCTTTTTGTGAGCCATGCCCAACATTGAAATCGTAAAAATTGTCATGCCCCCATTTGATTTGAAAACAAATTGAGCTCTGTAAAATAATATCTTTCAAATGAAATAATATGTTTATTTTATTGAACTTAAGATTAATAATTTTATTCAGTGAGATCCTTGTGGTTGATGTTTACAGCAAAGTATTTTTTTATTTGTGGCACTAATTTACTCAGTTTTAATCTCAAGTCTCCTCGTTTAGTGATAGTCCGTCGATTTCTCTTTTTTTTAGTAATACACTTCCAGCACTAAACCTACATTCTACGAAATATGAGGTTGGGAATGGCAGACTGGTAGAAATTGGGTATTTCGACCCAAGCTAATCACAGTTCCTTTTATTTTGAAGAGAGTCTTAACAGACTCATCATTTTGTTTTTCTGACAGTTCTTGACACTGCATGGCTACATCATAGAAGTCCACTAGCAATGGCCGAGTTATCGAAGACAGAAAATCCATTTCTTTTAAATCTTAAAATCTGTAATTGAAATCACAAGTCATTGTTTTCAAATGATCCACAATAATAAGGAGAGCAGCATCAGTTACCTCACACTTATTTGGCCAATAGAATTGACCAAATATTTTGGCTGAAACATTCTTTTGAGATAATTCCAAAAATATAATGAAGCCAAATATTTTAGCCTTTGAATTGAGAAGTGTCCTATTTGTTCCTTGTAGCTGTTTATTCAACATATTAAGTTATTCAAAAATGTCTGTTAAATAGTTCACAAATGCTTTATCATAAACTGTTAGTAATTAAGAGATTCGTTTCAGCTTTCGCTATTAAAAAGTCACTAATAATTTCAAAAAATACCATGAATATTTTCAAGCAATTCCTTTTTGATAGCCACCTCACCTCAGTATATGGTTAGTATTTTCATTTTTACAATATTAGTTGAAGAGATACTCACATTTACTATTGGCTTTTATAAAGTTGATACATTTTACTATTTAATTTATTATCTCATTTTGAACAGGTAAAATCTTTTTGGCAACTAAATTCTCTCTGTGAATAATACAATGCACCACAGTGTACTAAAGACAGTGTTGGCAACATAAATAATGTGTGATGTCGATGTCACAGGTAGTCGGCCAATCAGAACTTGTTAATACAATTAGACCAATCAAAACTTGTTTTCAAATGTTTCAGTTTGATTGACAAAGTAATGTTTGAATTTTATCCTGACAATATTATATATAAACGTTAAATAAGAATAAACAATAAATGAACTTTTTGTCATTTACCTGAAATAAATGATTTTTAAATCAAGTTCATTTCCTTTAGACCAAATAATAATAAAAAAAACTGTAATTAAATATGAAAACAAGTAAAACCCCATCTGCCTTGATCATAAGCTATGACGTCGAGAATACACGTAGGCGGGGTTTATTATGTGCACGTGGAAACGATGGAAATACCACCACTATCTTTAGTACAGTGTGCAATGCACAAGCAGCATTTGTGGATTATTATCCTTCATTAATTTAAAGAGACATTTTTTTGCCCATCATAACAGGAGCACAATCTGCAGTGCATGAGGCAATGTTTTCCTTTGGTATCTGATCTTCATCCAAATAATTTTTAAGCTTACTATGAATGCAGTCAGCTGCAGCTGCAGATGTGAAAATTTGCAGTCAAACCTACAGATTTTGCAGCTCATTATGCAACCATGAATCGTTTACTGTGGTGAAAGTTATATCAGGTTTGTACAAATATTTTTCAATTTTCTTGACACCCCAAGAAATTTTTATAAATTTATTTCGTTAGCTTACATGGTGAATGAACTAAATGTAGTTATTTAATGTTAAATATGTTTTTAATACAAAGGACAGTAGGTTTTTATGAAATATTATTTATAAGTAAATATATGTATCTGACAACGGCTAAATCCTACTTTAGACACAATAATCAAATATAGCTACTTTATCAAAAAAGTACTATCAATTTAGGGAGGTTTTTATTTCTTCAACAGCAACTTTTATTTGTGATTTATGTTAGGTAAGGTAAGGTACTATTACACAAACAAAGTGAAATATTAATATCTTTCATCTTCAGTACTTTCAGGATTTTTTATTTGTGCCTAAACTAGGCTTTTGCCGATTACTGTGTCTAAAGTAGGATTTAGCCGCTGTCAGATACATATATTTACTTATAAATAATATTTCATAAAAATATACTGTCTTATGTATTAAAAACTTATTTAACATTAAATAACTACATTTATTTCATTCACCATATATTCTAACGAAATAAATTTATAAAAATTTCTTTGAGTATCAAGAAAATTGAAAAAAATATTTGTTTGTACAAACCTGATATAACTGTCGGGTTTGGAACCCTGTTACAATTTATTCTGAGGGAAATTCACTTAAACCCTCACCGTATTTCAACGGTCACTATATTACTATGCGATTTTTATTAGAGGAGAAGATAAACAATATATTTATTTATTCACTTATAATTATTCAATTCTATAAGATTACAGGGATAATCTAAAGGTTGAGATTTTTGGTGGTATGGTTTGATTGTTAGGGTTTTAACATTAACCTTCGGTGAGGTCAATAGGATCAATCACTTGTGAGGTTAATTTCCTTAGAGGATAATTAACCTTCAAAAAGGACTAATAATTCGACAATTTCTCCTGAAGGGGAAATTGGCCCAAACCAAAGTTTTAGTCAAAAAGGTTAAGAGATTTTCAAACCCTTATTTTCACTTTTAGTTTTTTTACTGAAACATACTACAAAAATAACTTATGGTTATTTTTGGTTCGTTCACATTTACTCTACTTTTTAGTTTTAGGCAAAGCCTATTTAATCTCTGAAGGATTAGAGGTTCTTAATCTTTAGCCACAAGGTGATAAATCGATCTTCAGAGGCCAGATAACCCCAGAGAGGTTTTCCTTCATTCTTTTCACTCGCAAGTTTGGATAAAATCTGCCGCTTCCATTGAAGGCAAGCTAATTTCAAGATCCTCTAAGAACAAAGTGGTCTTATTCTCCCAGCAGAGGAAGTGGCTGGCTTTTTGTTTAGAATAATATCTAATATGTTGCCACTTGAGGACAATGCTATAATAATGTATAATGGTTAAATTATGTTCACTGTAAAGATATATATACATATAGTTATATATGTCCCAACATAATGATAAGAACCCTTGCTATTACCAATAATGTACTAACATTGAAATATCAGAACACCCTTGTATGTAATATACAAGCAAACAACACATTGTATACAGGAATCTAACTGTTTATACAACATAATAATAATAATACTTTGATGTGAACGTATACACATACATTCTCTGGTATGTTCTTGCATAACAACAACCTTAGGATTTTGTAGACATAATTATGCATATATAATACAAAGGAGTAAACATATGTATATGTGAATGTGGATTAGTCATTGGTGTAATGAATAACTACATGCATGAAAACACACACATAATACATAGGAATGAACATATGAATATGTGATTTTACAGAATGCATAACTATGCATGAAACGTAATGAATAGCTCCATACATGTATTTACTGTATGCATGAAAACACACTTCTAATACACAGGAATAAAGATATGTATATGTGAATGTACATATGTAGATTACTCACAGAATGCATAACTGTATGCATGAAAGCATAATGCATAACTTCATTGAACTATGTTATTTCACTACTGTTGAGATAATAAATGTGTTTATATTCGATTTGTTTTGATAACTAATGTATCTGACTTCAAGACTTTCAAGTACAATCTGAGTCATATTTAGTGTATAGTTACATATATATATATATATATATATATATATATATACATACATAT
>JARUHE010308802.1:0-12206 GCA_031471125.1 Archaeomysis grebnitzkii | reverse complement strand
TTGAAATCTAAATGTTGAGATTATTCAGTGTTTATGCTCAATAATTACTGAGATCTAAAATGTTGAGATTATTCAGTATTTATACTCAATAATTATTGAGATCTAAAATGTTGAGATTGTTCAGTGTTTATACTCAATAATTAATGAGATCTAAAATGTTGAGATTATTCAGTGTTTATGCTCAATAATTATTGAGATCTAAAATTTTGAGATTGTTCAGTGTTTATACTCAATAATTACTGAGATCTAAAATGTTGAGATTATTCAGTGTTTATGCTCAATAATTATTGAGATCTAAAATGTAGAGACTATTCAGTGTTTATGCTCAATAATTATTGAAATCTAAATGTTGAGATTATTCAGTGTTTATGCTCAATAATTACTGAGATCTAAAATGTTGAGATTATTCAGTGTTTATACTCAATAATTATTGAGATCTAAAATGTTGAGATTATTCAGTGTTTATGCTTAATAATTATTGAGATCTAAAATGTTGAGATTATTCAGTGTTTATGCTCAATATTTACTGAGATCTAAAATGTTAAGATTATTCAGTGTTTATGCTCAATAATTATTGAGATCTAAAATGTTGAGATCAATCAGTATACCGTATTTATGCCCGCGAAATCGTTTGTCTGTGTTGCTGATGAAATGAATTATGAATAATAATTTATTGATTTGTCTAGTAATTTTTTTCATTAAGATCAATTTTTTTATTTGTGTTTTATTCACTTATGTAAATAATGATTTATTTTTCAGTTATAATTTTTCTTGTAAATATTAAATTTAATTTAAATGTTGCGCAAGTTTGAAAATTGCTTTTATATTTTAGTTTTTTGTTTGTCAATTTTTATTTGTGTCGTCTGATTTTTTAACATACATTTATTTGTTTAGCCGATTTTTCTTATTCTATAAAAACCTTTAAAAGTTATACAGAAAATTATAATTTCCTCCAAAGTTTGAATAATTTTGTTGTACAGTGCTAGGCGCATTAATTTGGATATTTCCCTCGAATTTTTGTTTTTCCCATTGTTTTCAATAACACAAAATCTTACCGACTCGAACACAACCTTCTTACTATAGATTTTCATTTCAAATAGTTATAGACGATTGTTGTAAAGTTAACTTTTTAGATTTATCAAATTTCTGTCAGTTATGGTTTTGTGTTATCTGCTTATCATATTTTTACGATTACCTTTTAACTAATAACTTTATATCAAATAATATAGCATCAAATTCATTCATAAAAATAGCTCAAACATTTTAGAGTATATCCCATAGCGATGTTACAAGGAGGGGGGGAGGGGGGTATATTATTGAAAAAAAAAGTTTTTTTGCTTTAAATTTAAATTAGAAAAAAACACTTCATCTAATCCAGTAAACACAAATTCATAAGTAAAGAAACAGCATATTATTATATCATTATAGCACCCTCTCCCATCTTCAATTAGAAAGGGCATGTAGTTTGTATGAATTAAGTTTAAGTTTTAAATATTTAGATTGTCATACAATAGTGCTGATGAAAAACAATGGAATAACACAAATGTGATTAAATACATAATTACTTTATATTTATAACTTATAAAAAAATAAAAATAAATTAAATGAAGTTTTATTTTAACATTTAGTGCTAGAACCATTTACATTTAAAACAGCATAAGTCGGTTTGTCATATACAAACTAGTGTTTTTACAATGCACACTTACTAATAAATAAATAATAAATAAATTTATCATCAAACTCATGATTAATCATATATTTTTGAAGGCTTAGAGATATTTTTATAGGAATCAAATGCAAGAACAGTGTTAATATAATAATATATAGAATTGTATTAAGAAATTACACAATTTTAGAGACTTTTTAAACACAAAAACACAGCTTTAATGCATAGCATTTACTTATGCTTGTTTTTCTAAAGAATATCTCAAACGTTATTTTAAAGTGAGATTACAATTCAACACTACAACGTATAAATAATTTAAAACAGTTTTCATATTTTCATCTTTCTTAAATAATTGATCGATTATTCAAGGAACACAAAACTTACTTTAAGTGCCGCACATTTCATGCTTTTATTACAACTTACCATAAAAATGTTCGCATAGTTGTCTTTGGCTCAGGCTTAGCCTTAACTATTTACATTAATTTTAGCATATGCTGAGCCT
Organism: Archaeomysis grebnitzkii; assembly: GCA_031471125.1. NCBI lineage: Eukaryota > Metazoa > Arthropoda > Malacostraca > Mysida > Mysidae > Archaeomysis > Archaeomysis grebnitzkii. The sequence goes on along the minus strand of JARUHE010308802.1, from coordinate 10,038 downwards.
GATTGATTCACTTAGGTCTGTACATAGCAACTGTAACTTGTAAGACATATTTATATTATATGAGTGATAGTTAAAATTTATATGCCTTAGATAAAACGTATGGGTAGTAATTTCATTATAACATAGGATATGTCTATTCTATTTTCTATTCTATTTATGAAGTTTAGTACCACAGAAATAGTTAATTTTTTTAAAGCAAACAACACCCAAGGCAAAAAACTATATTGGATCATGTAGCTTGAAAAGTGAGAATTTAGATACTAATGATGTTAATAATCATGTATTTACATTGTTGCCCGCAAATTCGAAACATAAATATATGCTTACAAGTTCGCGCATGCGTGAAGAATTTAAATTGTAAAAAGCTTTGATTAATCATTGAAACCTTAGAAGCAGCCATTGTTCGACTAATTATTCCGGCGCGAGTGATGACCTTTGATGGGTCATGCGAGGTCACCTCAGCTCTTCAAAGGGCAGAAAAAAGGTCAATTTTATTTTTGGATTCTTTTAAAAGTTATTTATGGCCGAGATAAAACTTTACGATTATCCTTCGGGCAAAATTGTTTGTTTGGAACTCTGTTACGAAATTGCGAAAATGCTTTTCATTTTGGATTTACGCGGGAAATGCTATTTTATAGTTTGAAAATGCATGCATATGCACGAACAAATTTATAATCAACAATGAACATACATAGAAAGGCATAAAAACACCGACTTGCACAATTACACATGCAGACATTTACACCCACATACATCAAGCACAACTAAACACATACGGAAATACACATTTATACCCACGCCACACATATAGCACGTATGTGCACATACATACACACATACACATTTTCACACATGCACATGAGTAAACACACATACACACCATACACCCACCCACCCACCCACACACACACACGCATGCACACCCACGCATAAACACACATAAGCCTACACAAACGCATATGTACACCCACACGCAGATACACATGCACACGCAAACACATGCACTCCCCCCCCCCCCTACACATAGAGATTAAAACTTTACTATTGCTTTATAAGTAAGAGAAACCTAATTTTGTCACATTATTTTAAAAATTTGACAACCTATATACAGAAATTTTATATTTTTAGAAAATCATTGCTGACTTGAGTTGAAAATTTGAAAGTTTTTGAGAATGTTTTCAACAATCTCGAAAACTTTTCAAAATTTGAGAGAAACAAAACTTTTTTGAGAATTTCCTTCCTTTGTGACAGACGGAATTTGCGATTGCATTCGAAATTCAAAATTTCTTTAAAGTCGTGTTTGAAATTTTTATCAAATTTGAAATTGTTTTTGTTTTCAAGTTCTGTTTTGATTCACTTATTGTTTTTTAATTTGTACACCAATATTTTAGATGTCGTTACATGACTTTAATGTAAAAATAACTTTTGATTTTTTGATTCAATTATTGTTTTTTAATTTGTACACCAATATTTTAGATGTCGTTACATAACTTCAATGTAAAAATAACTTTTGATAAATATCTCCAATTTATAAATAACGTTCTTTTTAAATAGTCCTTCTTCGTCATTTTATATACGAAGTCGCTGTCCATTGGCAACAAATAATAAATAAATATCTAAGCTTGTAATCAAATAATAAATAATAAATAAATAATAATAAATAATAAATAAATAATAAACAATAAACAAATAATAAATAAATAATAAACAATAAACAAATAATAAATAAATATCTAAGCTTGTAATCAATGTATTTAAAAAAATAAACTTTTTTTTGGCAGATAAACTAACATTTAGATTTTTCAAATAAAAAAGTTGAATACAAATGTGCACAATTGCGGGATTTTATGTGACTAAATCTTACAAAAATAAACAAATATTTTATTTTTATTTTTATATGTTAAAAAAAGTTGAAAAACATTTTTTGAAAACGAAATAAAACTTTTTTCTTTTTTTAGAAAAACGAATAAATTACGTGACTGTTTCCAGACACGACAAGTAACGAATTATTCCAAATTTTAATTCCTTTTTTGAAAGGTTTTTATTTTTAAAGTGATCGATGATTTTTTCTCCTTTTTCTCTTTTTTGTAAAATAATTTCTTTCATGATATGGAATGTCATTTTTCTTTCTTTATCTTCAGTTATATTCATTTTTCTTTCTTCTTTAAGGAAAAATTAAATGTCCTTTGTAACACTACTTCTTATTTTAAAATATACCTCAATTTTTTATGGCATGCCTTTGATTTCGGTCCACCTAATGAGCATATTTTATTCATACAGTCAAATAATATATGTTAATGTAATGCGTATCTTATTTGGTCAATTGCATAAAGCTTTTCAAGAATCTATGTTTTTGAGCAAACGTGACCCACCCAAGATATTATAGTATACCTTATATACAATACAATTCTCAATGAATGCTAAACTTAATGACTTCCTTTGAATTCTTCTAACATACATAGGCCTTCACTTTCATTTTTCAAAACTGAAAATCTCTGTGCTTAGTAGCTCTAGCATTGTGTTGGTCGGAAGAAATATTGAACTATTGTTGGATAGTAAAACTACATTTTAATATTTTTATCTGTATCATTATTGAGATTTTAAATAATATAACCTTAGCAGCAGAGAGAGTCGGCCATCGTATTGAAGATGAATGATCCAAATAGACGTTTCCACACATATAAATGTTATTGGATGGACCAACACGTTGACACGGCTACCTCATTGGATGATATGGCCATCTTTGGTATGGAGTCCCTCAACCCAGAAACTTTTCTTCTTAGAAGGCAAATGAAAAATGAAAATGAAATATTTTCTATGGTAGGGAGATGTCGAAAGAATCGGTCACTTCTCAGTCAAGGACGACCATCATCATCAATGGGAAGGGTGTCCAAGTCTTGCACCATCAATCTTGACACAAATATTTTGCTTCAGAGTGTAAAGTGTTTTCATACTAACCAAAATATATTTCTTCGATAGTTTTACTTGTATGATTTGTATCTTTATTTCGAGTTTTTAAACTATACATATATTTTCCAATAAAGAATGCACGAATCTAACATAGATAATAACAGACTTTAATTCACAATATGTAAGATGCGCTTCCGTCAACGATATTACTACCGTTGTCGTTGGTTTAACGATCTTAGCTGCACGTTCATCGATGTCAGCATCTCTGCACTTACACATATATGTCTTACATTTCATCCTTGACTAGTCGCTATGTTGACGATCAGGCACAAATTCATATGCACTTGTTTCACTCATTTCATTTCTTAATTATGAGACATTGTAGAGTAATGTTACTGTTGAACAGTCTTCTGTAGAAGCACGTATTGAAATGTTGGTTCACTTTTCAGCCTTTTGGTTGACAGGCCATGTCTTGCAGTTACACAAGACTCGGGTCCATACAATTGCTCGTAAGACACAAACCTTTACTATAAGAATGGGATTGTTTTATTTTTCCAGACTGTTGTTAGTTTTCTGAAATGATGGCCACCAACCAATTATGGTTATGAATAACTAATTTTTCTATTATTCCAGTAAAAAATAATGCTTAAAGTTTATAAATTTGGCGTCATAAGTGGTTTATTTTTTATTTCACCAATTATTTAGTCAAATACTCAATCTACCATAATGATAAACATTTAGATTATATATACTATCCATCTTCTTCCATCTTTATATGGAGTCAATGTTAATGTTTTGCGATGAAGATGTCCATCCGATTGGGCACTGCTCGGCTTTTACACGGGATTGTGATCGTTACTTAGGCGGGTTAACTTCCCATCCAAGCCGAGATGTTGAAAATTCGTTAACTTAAAAAAATATTTTCTTATATGAATTTGATTTTATATTTCTTAAAAGCCTTAAAAGATAAAATATACGGAGAGCTGTGCTGTTTTCATTCATGGTGGTGAAACACGCAGATCTCGACTTACGTCACTTTTGGTTATACTGATAGGATACTGACCCAAAGCTCGAGCAGTGCATGGTTATTTTAAAATAAAACACTCTTTAGGACTTATACACTTCATAAAGGAATACACATAGTTAGTTTCAGCCTGAATTAACTATATGTCTTTATGAAGTTTACAGGTCCTAGATGAAAATAGTTCCTTATAAACAGCGTACTATATATGTTTTAGAATTTTTTTCAAACATTTTGTATTATTAGATAAAAAGCCAAAAGAACGGAAATTATAGGTCGTACATTTAATTTATATAAACTTCTTTAATATTATTTAATTTTATAGTAAGAATAAACCACATTTAAGAAAGTTGAAACTGCTATGCTTCTCAATCGGCCCATTCGAGTTTTTAAGAAGTTCAAGGAATTTCTTTGAAAAATAAATAGACTTTCGTCTAGAATTTGAAACAAAATGATTAATAATTTCTAATACAATCACTGACTTTAAAAAAAGTATTAAAATATTATTTTTATGTAGACTATGTCTTATTTTTGTTGATTTGATATATGTTTGAACCTCATAACAACAAGTAACGCTTCAAGTGAAAAAAATGCTGTTTCAAACACTAGTACTTAAAAAAATATTTTTTTGGGGCATAACTTTACTTTAGATCCCTAAAAAAAGTACTAAAAGTACTGAACATGAAAAACATTAATATCTAATTTATTTTTCACTTATTATTATATAACTTACCTGACATAACATAACCTAACCAAACCTAGCATAAATCACAAATGACAGTTAACATTTAACAAATAAAAACCTCTCTAAATCGATAGTACTTTTTTGTTAAAGTTGCTAGATTTTATTAAGGGATCCAAAGTAAAGTTATGCCCTTTTGTTAACAGTTAACTTTGTTTTGATTGAATTACAAGAAAGTTATTTGAGTCAACACATACACCGTTAACAATGATTAGTCAATTTGATTTCAATTTTGATTATTTTAAACATAAAAAGTTAGTCAGTATGACAATGTCAATTTTGACTATCTTAAATATAAAGTTAGTTAATTTGACTTTGTCAATTTTGACTAACTTAGACATAAAAGTTAGTTAAGTATTTTCAGTAATGTGACCCATATTATCTATTTACCAAGAGGCAGCAACTTCCGTCTTTCTCTCATCTATATTTTAGTTTCACTTTATGTTTAATGTATCACTTTATAATTAATGTTCAACTTTATAATTAATGTTTTACTTTATAATTAATATTTAACTTTATATTTAATGTTTTACTTTATAATTAATGTTTTACTTTATATTTAATGTTCAACTTTATATTTAATGTTTTACTTTTTAATTAATGTTTTACTTTATATTTAATGTTTTACTTTATAATCAATGTTCAACTTTATATTTAATGTTTTACTTTATAAATAATGTTTCACTTTATATTTAATGTTTTACTTTATAATTAATGTTCAACTTTATAATTAATGTTTTACTTTATAATTAATGTTCAACTTTATATTTAATGTTTTACTTTATAACTAATGTTTTACTTTAAAATTAATGTTTCACTTTATAATTAATGTTCAACTTTATATTTAATGTTTTACTTTATAATTAATGTTCAACTTTATAATTAATGTTTTACTTTATATTTAATGTTTTACTTTATAATTAATGTTCAACTTTATATTTAATGTTTTACTTTATAATTAATGTTTTACTTTATATTTAATGTTCAACTTTATAATTAATGTTTTACTTTGTAATTAATGTTTTACTTTACATTTAAAGTTTTATTTTATTATTAATGTCTTACTTTATAATTAATGTTCAACTTTATATTTAATGTTTTACTTTATAATTAATGTTTCACTTTATATTTAATGTTTTACTTTATAATTAATGGTCAACTTTATATTTAATGTTTTACTTTATAATTAATGGTCAACTTTATATTTAATGTTTTACTTTATATTTAATGTTTTACGTTATATTTAATGTTTTACTTTATAATTAATGGTCAACTTTATATTTAATGTTTTACTTTATATTCAATGTTTTACTTTATAATTAATGTTCAACTTTTTATTTAATGTTTTACTTTTTAATTATTGTCTTACTTTATAATTAATGTTTTACTTTATATTTAATGTTTTACTTTATAATTAATGTTTAACTTTGTATTTAATGTCTTACTTTATAATTAATGTTTAACTTTGTATTTAATGTCTTACTTTATAATTAATGTTTTACTTTATATTTAAAGTTTTACTTTATAATTAATGTTACACTTTATATTTAATGTTTTACTTTATAATTAATGTTTTACTTTATATTTAATGTTTTACGTTATAATAAATGTTTCACTTCAAGTTGGTTTGATCTTAATATAAAAATATATTGAACGATTCGAGATACAAATTTGAACATGCTGTGAAAAATATACAAAAAATATTTACTCAAAAACGAAGTATGAAATGAATTACATTTATCAAATTTATATTTCAATTTCAATCAAAAATATTTTACAAAAATATACAAAGTCCGTTAATTGCTCAATTACCGAACGATGCATTAAAAGGAGAATGTTTTTGTTAAATTACCGGACAGTTCATAAAAAGTATTTAAAAATTAAAACAAAATTAGGGGAAATCTCCCTTTAGATATATTCATGTTTGGAACGACAATGGCACAAGTGAGGTAAGTCCGATGCAATTTGAATGTGGGTTATCTCATTTGTGCTATTGTTGTTCCATTTAATAGTACAAGTGAGGTAAGTCCGATGCAATTTGAATGTGGGTTATCTCACTTCTTATGTTGCCGATCCAGTTATTTGAATTTTTCAGCAAATAACAAACGATCAAAAAACTGTTAAAATTAGCACAAGGGAGACAACTCACATTTAAATAATATAGAGTTTACCTCACTTGAGCAATTCCAGGACAAATCGCCCCAAAAAAAGTGAAAAATAACACCCTCGCCTATTCGATTTTCCTAAAAATTGGCACATTGGTTACTTTTGCTCAAAAAATGAGATTCCCAATTTTTTTCAAATTTTGACCAATGTGTCAAAGGTTACGGGCAAGGCAATTTTTGGGTCAAGCGATGACCTCGAATTTGACCGAAGGCTGTAACTTTTTCCTTATTTATTGCATATGAGTAAAATTATATCAAATTAAACAGAAAACCATGCTATAAATTGATAGAATTTATTATTATTATTATTATTAGCTCCATAATTAGTTACACATTTTGAGTTCACAACACCATTATCATTGTGCCAAGTGCCAATATTATGAAACTATATGCTTCAAAATTGAAAAAAAAACAGGAAAACAGATTTTTTCAATAATTTATTTAAATTATTTGGAGACTAAAACACAAACTTTTTATTACATATTTTAATGTAAGAGCTGTGGGACAACATTCTAGTCAAATTTTTTTTGGTTATTCTCTAGCCAAAGTGTCTAATTTGATGTACATTTTTATTTCGACCACATGCTTTTCTGTTTAATTTGGTATAATTTTACCTATATACAATAAATAGGGAAAAAGTTACAGCCTTCGGTCAAATGCGAGGTCAACGCTTGACCTGAAAATTGCCTTGCCCGTAACTTTTGACCCATTGGTGAAAATTCAAAAAAAAATTGGGAATCTTATTTTTTGAGCAAAAGTAACCTATGTACAAATTTTCAGGAAAATCGAAGAGGGGAGGGTGTTATGCTTTGGGTGATTTGTCCTGGAATTTGTCCTGAATTTGTCCTGGAATTTGTCCTGGATTTGTCCTGGATTTGTCCTGGAATTACCCACTTGTGTTATTTTTGCTTAATTTTTGCTATTAGTTTTCGTTAACTGCAATACATTTGGTAACCAATGTTAATTGCGGTATCATTAATTACCTTGATGTATTACCATATGCATACCAAACTTATCATTCACTCTGCTGTCATGCAAGGGTGTATGCCAAATTAACCAAAATGGTATCATACCAAATTATGTTTACCGTATTTATGGTATAATACCATATTATACCCACTCTATTTATGGTAAGGATACCAAAAAATACCATACGAATTACCAATTCCATGTATGTACTACCGAAAGATAAGTGTATATGGTATCATATTTTTTCCCACACCACTTATACAGTAAATACTATATAGTAAATATTATACAGTAATTACTATACAGTAAATACTATACAGTAAAAACTATACAGTAAATACTATACAGTAAATGCTATATAATAAATATTATACAGTAAATACTTTATAATAAATACTATACAGTAAAAACTATACAGTAAAAACTATACAGTAAATACTATACAGTGATTACTATACAATAAATACTATACAGTAATTACTATATAATAAATACCATACATTAAAAATTATACACCAAATACTATATAGTAAATACTATACAGTAAAGACTATACAATAAATAATATACAGTAAAACTATACAGTAAATACTATACAGGAAATACTATACAGTAAATAATATACGGTAAATACTATACCAAATGATAGCTCTAACGATAATAATTATGATAATGAAAATAATGATGATAGCAATAATAATGATAATTGTCATTTTTATGAATTAAATACATGATCATGAAAATCCATTTTGAAAAACAAAACAAAAATATAAATGAAAAAACATTGATAATGATACAAATAATAATAATGAGAACAATAATATGAATAACAGCAATAATAACGAACGTATTAACAACAATAACAAATAATCGTAACGATAACAAGAATAATAATAGCAAAGAGAACAACAATACTATATATAATAACAATATTGACAATAATAATGAAAATTATAATAATAGTAATGTTTATATTAAAGAATAAAAAAATGATAACAACATTAATGTTAATAATATTACCAAAAATAAAAATAATATATATGTATAATAATAATATAATTAATTGTAATAATACTATTACCAATAATAATAATAATAACAATAACAATATCAATAACAATAACAATAATAATAAAAATAATAATAATACCATAAATAACAACAAAAACAATAACAACAAAATTTATATCATTTTTCTGACTTGAAAAACCAATTAAAATCTCACAAACATGTATTAATGTAAATAATATTAATAATTAACAATAATATTAATAATAATAAAATAAACAATAACACTAACAATAATATAAACAACAATAACAACAATAATAACAATAATAACACTAATAATAAAATAAATAACAACATAAATAATATAAATAATAACAACGACAAAAGTTACATCACTTTTCTGACTTGCACATCCAATTAAAATTTCACAAAATTTTTAATGTAAATAACAACAATAATAATAATAATAATAGCACAAATAATAACACTAATAACAATATAAATAACAATAATATAAATAATAACACAAATAATAACATAAATAACAACATAAATAATATAAATAATAACAATATCCAATTAAAATTTCACAAAACTCGAATAAAACATTTTTGAATAAAATAAAAAAAATTCAAATTCTTGTCTTATTTTATTGATTTTTTTCACTGAAGCTGCGAGTAATTTGGCCAATTTTAACCAGGTTCAATTTCAGCTAAAACTGAAGGGCTAAGCGGCAAATTAGCCATATTACAATAGAGTTCTTACATCGCTTGGCATCTTTTGCTTCTCAGTTCTTTGATTATTAATATCAACACTTTAACCGTTTCTTGTAACACGGGTGATACATAAGTCTAATGGCTTACTATATCAAGAGTACAAGAAGCGGTTAAAGTTAAAAGAGAAACAAATTTAAGATAATACCTTCCCAGCAAGATGGCAGCTATAAGTATGCTTTTTTGTTCCGATATTTGCTTAAATGTTGCGTTCCAAATTTTATGTTGCTTTTATTAAACTTTGAGACATCGGATGTCTTTGTATCTAAGTTCTAGCAATGTGTCATAAAAAATGAATGGAAAGTCACCTTTTTTTACTTTTTCACAAAATGTCTGAAACTTTAATCATACTTTCAGCACAAAATGTCTAAAACTTTAATCATACTTTCAGCACAAAATGTCTGAAACTTTAATCATACTTTCAGCACAAAATGTCTGAAACTTTAA
>JARUHE010308791.1:0-12207 GCA_031471125.1 Archaeomysis grebnitzkii | reverse complement strand
ATTTATGTATATATTTATATATATGTATATACGTATATACCAATATTTCGGCCTTCCTGTGTACCTCCATGGTGAAAAAGTGACCTTCATGAGCATTCGGCTGTACTATGGTGTACAAGTGTACATTTGAGTATATTGTCTTTTTTATGCTGAATGAACAAACAAATTCATTTAAAAACAGATGTATATGCTACATACGTCCATTTGCTAATATAATATGATCTAAATTTCATTTATTTACCTTTTTTTACCTAATTATATAGCTTTTTTATTGGTACATGTAAAGCAATTTTCCGTTCACATATATATTTATATATTTATAAATATATAACTTTTTAAATATGTATTCAATCATATGTCTATACAACATCATTAAATTATAAAAATAAATAATATATTTAGTTTACCATGTAATTCAGTTACACTTTCTAATAAAAATTATATTTTATGTTCTCGTCAAGTGTCTTATATAATGTACACATGAAGGTGAGGTACACTTGAAGGCCTAAATGTTGATATACATATAATAAATATGTATATATATAAATACATGCACACACACATACATACACGTACACACGTACTCCATGCACAACACACACATATTGCAAACTAATATAAAGTGCTATACCTAAACTGAAAAACAACTGTCGTAAAATAAAAATGAATTTTTCATCCTTTTAAATAGATTGAAACGCAATAAAATCATACAATTTTGAAAAAAAATGCACAAAATGTTTCTTCGCTATTTATCAAAGAAAGAAAAATGTGCAAAAGCAATAATGCATCGCCATCACGAAAACTACATTGAATAATGAGTATAAATTATTATAATTTATTTCCTCCTGTGTATATTTCCTATTGCATTTGATATCGTTTTTGTTATCGCGAAAAACTCCAGAGATTTCGCGGGAATATTATTTTTTTGCGGGAAATTTGCTTTTATTTATGTTGGTTGTTTGTTCTGTCCTTCTCCAGTATTATGAAACATTATTTAAATTGTTCTGCAGATTTATTTTTCCCTTTGTCACAATGCGTCTTGTATAAATTAATATGTTTCTTTCTCCATATCGCCTTTTATGTTTAGTCATTGTAAGAAGTTGCATCATCCTGTCATAGCATTTACTATAGTTTATCTTTCAAAGCAAACACTAACATTTGTTCATTTTATGGTTTGTTAAACATAGTTGCATATTTACATGATACTTTCTTTATTTTTTGTTTTAGGAAGATATTTTTTTTAAATTCAAGTTATCAATGTTTATGTATAGTATGTATACAGTGTATATGGATGCGTATATGTGTACACTAAATTGATATATTTATACACTGTTTAATTAACAAATAATAAATTAAATAAACTAGATTGTACCCTGGAAGGAATAGTTGCACATAATCCGAAATGTTTTTTTCAGAAAATTTGAAAGTTTAAAATGAAAAAAGGATCGTCGGTCCTGGTTGTATAACTTCTTCTAAAAACTTTATATCTCATTGCCTGGTTTAGTGATTCTATATTTTGAAAAAAACTGGTATCCCTTTTTGTTTTTCTAAATCTCGGGGGTCGGAGTTTCATTTTGTTTGATTACATATCAGGAGAAACGTAAATAGGTACATACAAATCTAAATGTAAATACATATAACAATAAATGTAATTAACACGCGCATGCACAAATACCTGCACACACACTACACAACAAACAACTTGAGGTGCATAAATATAAATTTCTTAGTCCGCTAATTTTACTTTGTTTTTAATTATGTAAGACAGTTTAATAGTCTTTGTGTTCGATGAACAAAAGCTAACTCAAATTTTTTTTAAATATTAACGTGAATACAAAAAAGTTGATTATCATTTTTATATAAAAGTGTAATATGAGAATCTATTCAAGTGGATAATTATGTGTAAAAAGTTGTATAAATGTAGACTAATGAACATTGTAGAAAGTCTAACTATTTCAAACTGTTAAATTAATTTCTTCACATTTTAACATAACTTTAGTTATATTTTTTTATAAATCAAGATAATTAATTTTAATAATGTTTTAAGATGAATGTGGGTCCTTTTTATTAATTGTTTGAGACGATATATTTTTATTTACTAATAGAAACAAACATGTTACCAATGCAGGGATATGGTGATGTAGGCAAAACATCAAAACAATCCCAATACAAAATAGCATTATCTTTTTAGTATTAGGTTAGGTTCTTTTAGTTTGACAAACTAGATGCTACGTGAGAACTCTCCTGGTTTAATACACATTGATGTACAAAGTGGGTGACTTGAATGTGTTGCCTTACCCATATGTTGTCTAAGCTTCCCACAAACAAAATTTTCGTTAAAACAATTAGTTATAAATTTATATTTTATGTAGCTAAAGCCTATAAATATGACGTAACACATAACATAATAGCTGGATACTAACAATAACATAATAGCATAGCAAGAAACATAACCAATTAATAATAACAATAACATAATAGCATAGCAAACAACATAACGAATTAATAATAATAATAACATAATAGCATAATAAACACCATAATAATAGTAATAACATAATACCATAATAAACAACATAATACATTAACAATAACAATAACACAATAACATAACAAATAACATAAGAAATAGGATAACAATAACAATGATATAAAATAATAATATTGGCAAAAAAAAAGTATTTTAAAGTTTAAATCGGGAAATATATGTTTTTCTATAATAAAAAATGTGAAAACTATATTATTTTGGTTTGTACTAATTAATACTCAATCTTTTCCTATTCTTGCATTTTAGTACGTAGTGTCAAAATATACTTTTTGTTTTATAAAATTCAATAGTTGTTGTAATACACACATTTGTTAAATTTTGTAAAAATATTATAATTAAAGCTTAACACTTATCTTTTACAAATATTACAGTTAAGAAAACCATAAATAATTGAGTTTGTATTTGTTTAATGTTTATGTTATAAGCAAATTAGAGTATATAACTTATCAAATTATTACCATGATTAATATAATTATAAATACTATAAACAAAACAAAATATGTTTTTTGAAAGTAAAAAATACGAAAGACAAAATAAATTATGTAGCCCAAAATATAGTTTATAACTAAAACTAGTACACAACCTAATCTTACGGGCTATAGCGGAGGCATCTATAAAACATTGCTCTGAATTCAACAAGTCCATACAAAAACGTAGTTGTTTCAATAAATACATGTATCAGAAAAAACTATTCAAAAAGCTTATATCTTTTATGCACGAGTATGTAAATGATAATTTCTCTAAAACAAACTATTACAAACCAAACCCTACGAGTATATAGCGGAGACATATGTAAATCATTCCTCTGAATCGCTCTGAAAAGTATAGTTATTTCAATAAATTCAGGTTTTAAAATAAAACATTTATTTAAGATAAATCATTCAAAATGTATATATCTTTCATTCAAGTTCAATAAGTATTGCTGTAAAATCAACAACAAAAAAATTGTTCACTCTACTTTGGAAAAATATACAAGTTTTAAATCAGCATAAAACAGAGTTATTTCAATAAATTCATGTTTTACAGACAACTTTATTTAAGACAGATGATTCATAATGTGTATATATTTCATTTATGTTCAATAAGATTTGTTGTAAAATAATAAAAACAAAAAATGTTTATTTACTTTGGAAAAAACATAAGTTGAAAATCAGCATAACAACAGTTATATCAATAAAATCATGTGTTACATACAATTTTATTCAAGATTGATCATACATAATGTACATATCTTTCATTTATGTTCAATTAGTATTGCTATAAAATAAAAAATAAATGCTTACTCTACTTTTGAAGTCTGCAAATCCCTATCAACTCTAACAACAACAATCAATAGTGACTCATAGAGCGGTGCCTTACGTCTCCGCTGAAAATATAAAAATGTTTAGTCTACTTTTCAACAGTTTAAAATTTCATAATCACCATACAAACGTAATTATTTCAATAAATTAAAGTTTTTAGAAAAAATTAAATTTAAGATATATCATTCCCACTAAATGTTTAGTCTACTTTTGAAATAAACAAAAGTCGTCAAATAACTAACAACCTAACTCTAGCAATAATCAAGAGTAACTCATACAGCAGTGATTTATGTCTCCACTAATAATTAACCAACGCCTGAGTGATAGCTTAACGGTGAACTATTTTTACTGACGGAAGCTTAACATTTCGTATGTTAAACATAGTTTGTATCACCAATCTTCGAAACAACCATTCAGTAACTTTTCATAAAAAAACCCAAAAACTGTTTCTATCAACAAATGTTCTATGTTTCCATATCAAAACTGTTAACGAAAATGTGAGAAAATATCATTTCATCTAAAAATCAACTCCGAGACTATTTATTTAAGCTTAATTTATAATCTATAAGTACATACACAAAACTAAAATCTGAAACAATCAACAAAGATGTGTTTATCAATCAAAAATGGTGTTACACAATAGTGGGAAAACACCATTTATTCAAATATTCACCACATTAAAAGTTCAACTCGTTGTTCAACACCACCAATAATGATGACGCCAATAACAACGCCATTTGAAGTGTTCTTCTTTTGTAGATTGTTGATACGCCCACCTCCCAGAAGCAAACGTTCGCGAACCTCAAACGCGCCATGAGAAATGAGTTTATTCAGGGGACATGTACACACTTAAATTCAAAGATTGCTTTAAATCTGTTAGATGAACATTTGTATTAAGTTTTTTACAAACTTATATCGTATGTACCTCACAACAAACGGTCGTACTCAGTGGGCAACCAACGTCGTTTCAACCATAGTTTGAGAGTTGAACTGAGGTTTGTTAGCAATATACTCAATAAAAACCTTACTAAATTGTTGAATTTTGCAAAACCATTGTAATTAGAAGTATTATTGAAGTCGTTGTTGTATGAATATATAATAACGTTATTTAAACGTTATTAAAACTTTCCGTGCAACTTTATATGAACAATTTCAAAACAACGTTGTTTCAACTAACCATTATTCAACGTTTGTTGCGATATGGTTACATAAACGCCGTTAATGAAACTTTAAGTACAGGTTTTTTTTCGGTAAGTTGTAAACAGAGGTTTCAGGAACGTTAAACAATGGTTAATTAAAGCAATGTTGTTTTAAAATATATAACGTTGTATTGAAGTATGTTAAAGTAAATACTGCATGCTTTATTAAAGTTGGCTAGAGTAAAATTTGTACAGATAGTTGTTATAACGTTTAAATAACGTTATCAGATGTTCATACAACGTTGGTTGCAATAATAATTCTAATGACAAAGGTCTTGCAAAATAAAAAGTTTTATAAATGCTAGAAGATTTTAAAATAATGTTATCACTAACTTGTGTCATATTAAGTTTTTATACAATTAAAAATTAATTAAAAGGTAAAGGTGTGTGTGTGTGTGTGTATGTATATGTGTATGTGTATGTGTATGTGTATGTGTATGTGTATGTGTATGTGTATGTGTATGCGTATGTGTATGTGAGTGTATATGTATGTATGTATGTATTTATGTAGGTGTGTATGTGTATGTGTAAATGTGTGTATGTGTAAATGTGTGTATGTGTAAATGTGTGTATGTGTGTGTGTGTGTGTGTATGTTTGTTTGTGTGTGGGTGGGTGGGTGACTGTGTGTGTGTGTGTGTGTGTGTGTTTGTTAGTTATGCTCATCAAAACAATGAAAAATATATGTAAATGTAAACTTATATCCATTGTAAATAAAGAAAACAAAATATTGAAAAGAGCAATTCAATCAAGATGCTGTTTAACGCATCAATTACTATTTTCTGTAATAGTTGCCCCAGAAAAGAACAAACATTTTCTATTCATTTTGAACCACTAATTACACAGGATAACGTCTCCATTTATGAGATTATTGGCAGATTATCAAGCATAGCCGACAATTATTTTCGTTTATCACGCAAAGAATTGTTCATTATTACAGAGAAAGGTATTCAAATGCAATTATTTCTTGGTAATTTGCTGCTTCGAACGTTTCTTTTGATGTTTTGATTAAGAAACATAAATTAATAATCATTGATTCAACTAATCTTTGTTCAGTTTTATATTGTAAGTTAATTGATTATTCTGATCACAAATTTAGATTGATGAGCTTAGGTTTATCCAATGCTTTTTTATCGAAATTTGATTGAACGTTATTTGTTAATTAAACAAATTAGAGAGTACAACCATAGAACAAAGGAATCTGTGGATGGATCTAAAAAGAAAATACGATACAAAAAATTGGAATACTGAAATGAATGTATGAAAAATTAATTCACATTCCTTAACAAATGTACTTGAGGCTCAATATTCATAGTCGCTTTAGTTAAACTTCAGGATGAAGGTATTTTCCATACATCAGTTCGAAACCAGTACTTAATTATACTTTAATGTATGCTGAAGACATCTATGATCTAGCTGAGGTACTCTGATGTTACCTTCGGTCGGGCTGATGTGCACTACAAGATGATTTTGATAAGATGTTCATGGTTTTTTGTTTCTTGAAACGATGAGAATGGTTGTGTTATGTATGGTTTCAACCTTTTTCTTGTGTGTTGTTTGTGGTGTGCAGATGCTCTGTCCGTAAATGTTCGCCGTGTTTTTATATATTACATTGAAGTATAGTTGTACTAACGTATATGTATGTCATTTGACATACAACTATAATGTGAGAAGGGAAAACACTAGAAGTATGGGATGAAATTTAAGATGTATCAATTAAAGAACAAGTTAAATGTTTTGTGTTTTCATTTCTTTTAAAAAATATTATGAGTAAGAATGAATGAAAACCAAACATTCGTTTATTTTGTTTCAAGACGAATGAAAGACTTGGCTTAAAAAAACAAACCAGCAAAAATTATGAAAGTTCCAAGTTTAAATAAACATGACGTGACAATTGTTTTCATCTGAAAGGAACAAAAAGATAAAAATTTTGGCAAGACTCTCCTAATATAATAAAACTCAGGATGTATGTGCTCTATTAATCTTTGTATATATTCCATTAATTAAAAGATCTAACAACTTTATACCTGGAAATACAAATAGTCATAGTTACAATGAGGGTTTAAATTTGTGTTGTTGTTTATACTTAATTAAGTAATTAATTGTTTTTATTGAAGAAGTTTTCTTTTTTTAATTTGAATACCGGTAAATTTGTTTAATTTTACCTTAAACATAATTAAAAGATAAGCTGTACTCTGTAATATTTAGATTACTAACATCAACAAATTGGATATAACAAAGCAAACATTAAGCCTGCTTTTAAGAAGCAAGTTCTGTTTGTGCAAAATTAAATTGTTTGTTTTGCTGATAATAACTTATTTCATATTCTGTATGCATACATAACAAATGATTTTTATTATTACCCAGCAAAAGTAAATAACTTTTAATGTATAATTAAATTTATTTATGAGTATAAGTATAATTAATATTAGTTCTACAACAAAATAACATCTTTAAAGATCTTTAAGTGTATTTTAAATTATTTGTTTGTTTGTTTTTGTTCAATTGACGCTTACTTTAAATATAAGTGAACACTTTCAATCTTCTTGTCCCGTTCAATGTTCTTCATGTTGACCTTTTCTTGAGTTATAGTCTTCTTCTTTCAATTGTGCTTCCTAGCGTTGTTTCCTACTCATTTTATTTCAATGGTCAATTTCCTCCACTTTCATTTCACCTTCTTTGTTCTGTCCATTTCTTTTTCATCTTCTGTTCACTTCTCTTTTTTTATTTTTTATTTTTTTATTGGTTTTCTTCTTGCGTCCAGTATTCCCCAATCATTGGCCAGCAAGGACATTCGTTGTTGGGCTTCGATAAATTTATTTTAATTACTTTTAATTCTTGCTAATTTCATCTTTTTTCTTTACGTATTTGTTGTGAAATAAAATTAATTAGAGTTCAACTTATTTAATGCAATATAATTATGATATACTTTCATAACTATTGTATTATACAGAGGTGTTATTTTTTGCCAATTACTTCTAATATAGTTGGAAGTAATTCAAAAGAAGAAAAGATTTTACAGAAACCTTAGTAACTATCATTCGAAAGTTCAAATTTTTATTTTTCAGAAAATAAAAATTAATAAATGTAAAATAAAAATGTATAATCAAAATAAAATGATTTATAAACGTTGAAACGTCCAAAAATTTTATACTTCAAAACTTGAACGAAATTTCTGAAAAGATTTCTACACATTCGTGTTGAATATTTACGCATGTCAGATGCTGTAAAATAACGGATCATGAAATTGTCACTCTCAAAATCATGTTGGTTCACGAGGCATTCAAAAGATTGTTTCCGAGGTTATAATTAGCTCCCAACGGGCAAGGCAGTGAGTACCAGGCACGTTCACTGTCTCATATATCAACAAACATCCGATTGACTTGGTTTAGTAAGATGAGGTTGCATTCAAATGTGTTTTTCAACCAGTTATAAATAAGTAAATACATAATTGGCAATAACAATGAAAACATGTTTAGATGTTTAGATGTTTATGTATTAATTGAAGAAAAATAATGTACTACACAAATTAACTATTTGAAAACTGAATACATTGCACATCCTACTTCAGTTATTAAAAAAAATACATTGGTAAGTTTCAAGGCGTAGCTATGTTATAAATAAATTCATCTATATCCTCCTTGTCAAGGTGAAAATAAAGTTCAAATCCCCTCATATGGAGAAATCCCTTCAACATAACAACTTCCTACATAAAGATACCTCCATACTTAAGTTTAAACTTCATGCCATCCTAAACTGATAAGAAAGTTTAGCATTAATGTATCTTAATCATAAAAAAATTCATTGTGAAAAAAGTTCTAAAATTATACAAAACTATGTTCACATTTATGTGACATAACACCAATTAAAAAGTTTAAAAAGCTTTGTTTAGCTATTGTTTTATTAAAGCGGATATTTATCAAAGGAGACATTAGGTTGGGATTAGTTTTAACTGAGAGCCCTAAAATTGTTCTGCAACACTTTCTTTAAGCTATTTCTCGTTGCTAGAACTTTTGTTTTCAATATTTAAAATATTGGAATGCAAGTTAAATAACTTAACCTTGAGCCACTGTATCAAGACAGCTGGATTTATTCAATACAACATTGCATTTAACTTCCATGTCAATTATCTTACTAAAATCAATCAGATCTCACTACTTCTTTAACACATTACCCAAATGATTTATCTAATCCTTAAATTTCCGTTCATTGCCACTCAAATACACCTCAGGATATGAGCGGACATAATTTTTTTCATAACTAAGATTAATATAATAATTGTTGTTATGCAATTAACTCTTTAACCTTGCGTTATGTTTGTAAATATAAATACTATCGCATGTCATACCTAAACTTTTGAGTGCATAGCTATTTATTAACTGTTTATGAATATCATGTTACCTAATCAAAAGTTCAATCTATTTTTCAAATAAACTAATGTAAGGTGGCAATTTGTATGGGTAAAATGCATAGACTTCTAGGCTGCGGATCCACGGGAAAAAGCATGATCGAAATTTGTGTTACTAATTTATTTCCAAAATGTTTGAAATGTTTCCTATTCAACCAATACCATGCTCGTTTCATTCGGAATTTACAACCAATTAATCATGACGGTTTTTACTGGCTATCTTCGTATAACCTGTTTTAGTTTAATTTGTTTGTATTAGTTTACTGTTTATTAGTGTTTGAAGCCTATATTAGATCTCTTAATCAGTTCTCCCAATACTTAACAAGAAAGTACTATCAATTTAGGGATATTTTTAGTTCTTCAATAGTTAACCTTTATTTGTTATTTATATACAGTTAGGTAAGGTAAGGTTATATGAAATTAGGTAAGTACTACCGTACTTGTTCACCAAATAAGTGAAATTGTTAATATTTCAAACTATGTTTTTCAGAACATTACTTCTATGGTTCTTTCTTAGGGATTTTTCATGTTTATTTTTTTTTAGTACTTTTATAACTATGTTTTTCCCCCTGTGTTAGACCCAAACCGTTCTTAGGTAATTTAACAAAATAATTTAAAACTTTTACTTCTAATAGATAGATATTTATTCTCCAATCTGCAAGAAATTCAACGTTGACCAAGATATAATTCGATTTGTGAAAATTATAAAATCTATTGTTGGTTGTAAATTTATGTGAGCTTGTGATCAGCCAATCGTATCCCTCGAAACAAAATGAGATTGAAAAGTAACCAGTTAAAATAGACTGCGGCCATTATTAAATTCCTTGAATTGAAAATCTTTTTAAAGTACGAAGACATGTAATATTTTTTTCATTGATGTCGATCGAAAAAATTATTTATGAATAGATTGATGGGAATGAAAGATGTGTAATACTTTTGGAATATACAATACCCTTACACACATTGTTTTGCAACATCCTGGGCGATCCTGTACGATCGTCTGCAATGTCGTGAAAGATCGTACACGATCGTCCGCGATGTCACACCAAAATGTTTACAGGGTCTCCACTATTGAAAATAAAATAGTTTGAAAAATGAATGTGACAAATTTTGGTCACAATATTAATACATTGATGGGATGGTCGATGTGCAGTCTAGTATATGTCTATTGTAAAATGGCAAGGCATTAAAATAAGACCAACATAATATAACTACAATAACATCACAACTATATAAAAAAATAGATATTTTTTTTCATTTTATATTTTATTAATTATATCAAATATTCAACAATAAAAATAGCTTCAACCCTTTAACATTCACCTTAAAGAGTATTGGGGCAATTAAGGATCCAAATGTGGATATACACGGTTAAATATGCTTTCACTAGCAGGTTGCAGGTTGAAAATATGTAATTGTAAACTTTTGTCATCTACAAAAGTATTTTCAAAATTTAATAATATTGAATATCTTTACAACTCTTACAGATTGAAATATGTAATTGACAGATTTTATTATAGACCTAATATGATTTCCAAACAATTTTCTAGTTGTGATAGCTTCTAAGACGAGTTTTATAGCTTGTTGAAAGTTATTTAAAAGTTTTATAGAAAATATATTTTATGTTCTTTCATTCATAGTTTTTTTATCATTTGTTTTGCATTTGAACTATGTTATTATTCATGGAAACACCAATAGCAATAACTTTTTTCAAATACAAGTACATATGTGTATGTATTGCTGCAGCTCACCATTGTTTATCTACATAGGTAATTGGTTAGTTATGCTATGGCGTAACTGTTGACTCACTATTGTTATTGTTCTATCAACATCGTATTTATTTTGCTAGGAACACTGAAATAAACTGATTACATAGTTGGTGTTGCTGAATAATTTATGTTCTCTGTAGAAGCACAAATACATACACACATACACGTACGCATAATTGCTTATACACGTACAAATTCAAAGACACGCACAGATATACACCTAATAGCGGGGAGGGAGTATATCAGTTTTTGTAAAAATCGTGCACTTTGTGACAATATTTTTAATTTTTACATGGTGTTATGTATGGATATGACCCTATAAAAAACCACCGCACACAAGTTAAGGGAGACCTCTAGCGGCCATTATGCACAAAATTCAAGTTTTTGAGTTATTTCTGTTTTTTGAATTTCAAGGTCACAGAAAAGGTCATAAAAACATATCTGGAGAACTTCCTATACAACCCACCTTGCCCAATATGCAGAATTGAATGCTGCGTCGAATGGTATTAACTAGATGTCTGTGGGATGCATAGTTTTTGAGATAAAACCTATTAAAGTTTCAGTCATTAATTAGTAGTATGCCAACTCTTAAATGTTAATATTTGTTTTTTTCAGGTATGAAGATTGAAGATCCACAATAATAGCCAGTTTTGATTCATCATGGATGACGAAGATCCTTTCGAAATTCCATGTAATACAAGACAGGACACGGACTGGTCATTGTGCTGCTTGTGTCAAGAAAAAGCTGGGAAAGACCTTCGACACCATTATAAGAAAAATGTTATCACGCTGCATATAAACCCCTCGAAGATGAACTGAAAGCTTTCGTGGACAATTATATCCCTTTACTTCTTGGGGTCAATTTGCAGTGCTTAGATGATGGTTCGGGATCGCCTCAACAATACTTAAAAATGAAGCTAAATATCACAATGGGTGTCGAGGACATTTCCGTTCACATAACCTTCAGCGAGCAGTAGAGAAGCG
>JARUHE010308780.1:0-12209 GCA_031471125.1 Archaeomysis grebnitzkii | reverse complement strand
CACCATTTTTGATTTGACATTTTTGGAGAAATTTTTTTTAAAGTTACTGAATGAATCATAGCGAGACATTGGAACCGACCGGTTCGTGGATTACTAGTTTATAAGAGGTGAAGACAAATTTTAAAGTTTTTTTATAAATTCAATGAATCTGTGATCTAGGTTTTTGTCTTTTTCTGAAACCATTTGTTGCCTCTGGTTGATAAATGCCTTATTATATAAAAAAAATAAAAAATGTTTTTTAGGTTTTAAAAGTGACACTTTATTAAGGATAATTACCAATTTGTCATATTAGTTAAATACTAGGCTTTCAAATAAAGCAATATATTGGTGGAGGAAAGGTGACATTGTGTCTATTGACAAGCAAAAGGCATAAAACTCATCTCCCATATTATGAAACTATAGGAAAAAATAATAGGAGAATACAAAGGGAAACAGAATTCAGTGAAAACCAGTTTGGATTCATAGAGGAAGGCAGACATCCGACATATTTGCTTTGAAACTGATAATGGAAAAGTACAGAGATAAGCAGAGAATTACACACAGGTTTCATTGACCTAGAAATAGCATATGATAGTTCCACAATCAGAAGTTTGAAGGTGTATCAGAGAAATATGCAAGACCTGCTCAAGATATGTACAGACTTAAACTCAGAGGAAAACAGCTGTGTTGGCCCAACAGAAGAGTTTCAAATAAGAGTTGGACTACTAAAGGTCAGCATTAGTGAGGAAGTCCAAGAAGATGTACCTTGGACAATGCTCTTTAAGGACGATATTGTCCTGGTGTGCAAGACGAAGGCTGAGTGACCCGTAAACTCTTGAAATGGATAAAGGCTTACAGATAAGCAGGACAAAGACTGATTATTTGTGGTTCAATGTAAGAGAAGATAGAAAATAATGAACATGGATAAAGAGATCATCAAGAGTGTCTTCTTTCAAGTACCTGGGTTCACACATGACTGAGAGTGGAGAGCTTGAGGTATGTCCATCACAGTTTAATCTAGGTGGAATACATAGAGGAAGGCATCAGGGGTCATCTGTGACAGAAAAATAAATGCACAATTAAAAGAAAGGTTTATTATATGGTTGTTTGACCCACTATGCTGTACAGTTGCGAAATATGGAGAGTGAAGAAAGCACAAGAAAAGAAGATGTACATAGCAGAGATGAGTACACTGAGGTGGATGTGCAGTGTAACAAGAAATGATAAGTAAAGAATGAATATTTAAGAAAATGCAAGAAAACAGATTTAACTGGTATGGCTATGTAATGAGAAAGGATGAAGAATAATGAACATGGAAGTGGAAGGTCGTAGAAGGAGAGGGAGACCAAAGCTTAGGTGAAAAGATCAGACAAGAGAAGATCTGCAAGAAAAAGTTTTACAAGACGAATGTATGAGAAGTGGGACTAGGTGGAAAAATAACAGCGATCCCATATAAACCTGGGAATAAGCTGCAGAAAAAGAAAAAAGAAGATTGTGTATATTACTTTGAAGATAACAATTGCAGAAGTCTTATCAATGACACAACCTCAAAAACTAGCTTTGTGTCACAGATGTGATGAAAACGTACTGCAATTTATGTTTTTAGTGACCTATTTTATTTTTGTTTGACAAAATATTGAATACACATTCATAAACACCCATGATTTGTTCCTTGGTATTTCATCCATAATTTATTGGGAATGGTCTGGAAGTGGCAAAACAAACATGTCACCTCTTCCCTTCTCACATCTAGATTGGAAAATGGTGCACATCTCTGATGCAATACTTGGTTCAAATGTAAGCAGAAGGTGTGCTAAATTAGTCATTATCGCACCCTAGATTATAGACTAGTAATGGGACGAGATACCAAAATTTTGAAAAGGTACCAATACCGAGTACGAATACTCTATAAACCCGATACCGAATACTATATGTTCATACAAACCGAAAAGTATTAAATATTTTATTGTACTATCAATATTGCTGTCTCTATTTAATATTTATTAAATTGAAGTGATGTTGGGGTTTTATTTTAAATTAATAAGTAAATAACAAATATTATACACACAAAACAGGTTAGTTGACAACTGTTTTGCTTCTGCAAAACAGTTGCCAACTAGCCCATTTTGTGTCATGGTACCAGCTGTAATGCCTACATATTTAAGTTTCGTATGGTAATGCTTTTAGGCAAAAACCTATTGAAAGATATATTAATTCAATTTGATTATGAAATACGTACACTAAAATAAGTAAATAAAGCGACTGATGATTGAATCTGGTGTTCCAGATGTGATTGATTCAGGTGACAGTTATTATAGTGATTACAATAACAAATTAACAAGTATTCGGTTTAGTATCTATAATGAGACAAAAAAGTTTCGATGCTGATACCAAGTACGAATACCACAAAACCTGTCGATACCACAGATACTCGTACCATCACTACTTTACACTTTTAATTATTGAAGCTATAAACCTTTATTATTTGAATAACAAATTCATCACAGTTTGTGTAAAGGGACCGGCTAAGACCACAGTTGTTAAACATAAATTGGCTGAACTATCCCATTCAAGAGTAGTTGATTATGACTTTCTTATGCAGCTTTTATTCGGTGTACCATAAGGAAGGCTCTAATGAGATCTAGTTTTTCCAATGTTTTTGCCACCATCTTTGTTCATAAATATTAATTTTTTTAATGTGAAGTTTTTATTTGAACATTTTCTATTTATTTAACAAAAGTTATTCATTATGATCTTCTAGTTAACATTTCCAGTTGTCATTTTTCTGAAAATCTTGTATCTTTGAGACCTTTGCCAAAAATGGATTTAATGAAGCTTTTTATTTTCAAGTAGTAAGACCGAGTCTGTTTTTCAAGAATGCTACATATTATTGGTTCAAATACTTGACATCACATCCTTTTATGAAACTTCTAGATAATTTTGAGATTGTTATTGTGTTTTACAATATATATACAGGGTGTGCAGAATGTCCTTAGACTTTTTCTAATAGTGAAAATATATATTTTAAAATATGTTGTTAAGCGGAGAAGTGTATTATGTTAAGTGAGACTCTCCTCTTTCAATACATAACTTTATATATTCACAGATTTTTGAATTTACTTTTAAAAATGAGTAAACTAGAACGAATGATGAGACTATTAAGCTATTAAAAGTGGCCAAATCAACAGTTTATCATGTTGTGAAGAGATTTAAAGAACTTGGTACTGCTGAGGATTGCCCACACTGTCTGTTTGCACAAAGAAAGAGATTAAGGGTAAGGAGAAACCCAAAGACGTCCATTTGAAAATTGGCAAAAGAGATGGATGTGAGTAACACTTCACTGAAAACTATTGTCAAAAATGATTTCAAACTGTCCCTTTTCAAAATGGCAAAGCGTGAACAACTTACGGATCACCATAAGCAAAAAATATTTGACAGAATCAAAAGTTCTTTTCAACAAACTGAAGGATGGCATGCAAGCTGGAGAGATAATTTTTCCTCTGAAAAATTCTGCACAGTTGAGGCCAAATTCAATTGTCAGAATGACAGATTGTTGGCGAAGCAATTGGAAGACACACCAGATACCGTGAGATATGTTTATAGCCGTCAAAAACAGGATTCTGTCGTGGTTTGGGCAGCAATTTAAAAAACCTGGAAATCTTTCCCAATTTTTGTTAAAGAGGGTGCGAAGATGAACTGAAAGTGCTACATCGAGGATATTTTAGTTCAGGCACTTGGTGGGATGAAAAGGCACTGCAAAGATTGGGTTTTTACATTTCAACAAGATATTGCCCTTTCTCACACCTCAAACAAAAATCAGGAATGGTGTTGTGTTCATTTTCTAAAGTTTTGCCATAAGGAAATGGGGCCTCCATCTTCACCCAATTTAAATCGTGTGGACTTTTCTGTCTGGTCGATGATGGAAGCAAGTGCCGTGCTTCTTCTCACATCATTGTTGACTCTCTCAAGCAGTCACTTTAAAAAAGGCTCCGTGCCTCTGTAGAAGATTTCCAACAAAGATAGTGTTGTAAATTGATTTGTAATACCACAATAAACATTTTGTTTAATTCTTGATCTATTACATAGATTACCTTATTAAATAATCGCACTTCGTTTAGTCCAAGAACTTTCTGCGCACCCTGTATATATACATTTAAATTTTACCCATGTATGTACCATACATTTCTAATATGCACCTGCTAGTTGGGTATTTTAAATCACAGTTACTTACTTTTAAGAGATTCAGATTAGTATTTGATTAATTACATTTTTAAAAAAAGGTTAAAACAAAGAACTTCAAATGTTTGCAAGAATACTAGTGTTTCAAAATAACAATGTAATGTAAAATTAATTACTTCATTTCTCTCATAGTATCCTGTTGCATATTACTTCATTATGGACATGGTTTAGGTAAGAGTTCTATATGTGTAGATTTCCCCTCATCTGTAGAGATACAACAAAATTTATTCAACGAAAGTTGTTTGTTATGACATTATGGTTAATATTGTTGGAATTTCAGTTGGTAATATTATTTTTGCTTATTTCATGAGAAAAATGACAATATACCTGGTCACCTAAGGCTGGTATGGACTTTAATCATGTTATGCAGTTTTGTTTGCATTTATATTTGCTTGAATTTTTTATGAGGAACTTGATGAATTTAATCTACTCTGATTTTTAAACTTATTGTTCTCTCATAGCTGTGCATAAATATTTTTCAACTTTTGGTGTTCACTCCTTTTTGAGTTGTTTTTGTTTTGCAGCATTATAATTTTTATTTTTTGGAGTGAAAGAAAATCCTAAATTTGTAGGTTTAATATTATAAGTCAGTTCTTAGCCTTTTTTTCTATTCTAAGGTATTTATTTTACAATTGTAATATATTCTAAGAATATTTCATTCTACTGCATATCCAGAGTGCCAAAAAATAGTTTATTTTTATTTTAAAGAGGACATTCTGTTTATTGGTATTGATTGTTTTTAAGTTTTCATTACAGAAATAGGCCACTGTACTAATTTTTAGGTTAAAGAGGACAAAAAAAAATTTGTTTTTGGCACCATGCTGAATATCAAAGACCATTTTGAAGTTCAACTTTTGACACAATTGAAAATCATGATTTGGTCATCTTTTTTGTGCTTTGTTGAAATATTTTTTGAAGCATTCAAAATAATCTTTTCATTTTCTTTATAAATAAACATTTGAATTTTTTTTCATCTATATAATTATTTTCTTGTTCATGATGAATATTTAAATAGGTCAGTTAGCCATTAAATATTCCATTTTCTATTTCACATATTTGGTGAACTAATCCAAATATATTTTACTTTGTCTTAAATGTTCAGAAAGTTTCATATACATTATTAATATAATGATTTTCAAGGTAAGTCTTGCATAGACTTGAATCCAGCTATGGCTTCGGTTGTAATCTTGTGTTAAATATAACATCAATGATTTCAATTTTGTTTAATTGTCAAAAAGTATTTCTAACCATCTAAAATTTTATTATTTCTTTTCCTATGATCACGAAATATCAACTGCCAAGCAAAAAATTTGAAAATACATGTTGAAGGCTTGGGGTCCATTTTTTTGCTTAAGAGATCTAAATCTGCCAACAAATATTATTGACTGGCTTTGAAAAAAATAATTGACATGGAAAATTGGAATTTGACCATTTTAAAGGCTATAGCTGGCATGGTACTTAACATGTTGATATATCTTGGCTTTTATTGGTTGCCAATAATATGATTTCTATGTAAACATGTTTTCATCATTGTAGCCATTATGGCAATTCATCATTTTATTATAATTGTGAAAAGTTTGTTTTCATGATACTTAGTTAACTTAACATTATATCTAGTTGAGGGATGCTGAATAACACCAGTGGCTCATGTCATATACATTTATTCATTCATTCTAATATTAAGTAATATAATGAACATACAAGTTTAAGTTAAGTACTGCCTAGTAACAATTTATTAATGGACAACTTTACCTAGTCAAATTTCAGGTGAAAATTTTTCAACTATGAAAAAGTTAAAATTCAATATGTATTTGCCATCTATGGAATTTTCAATTTGTGCAACTAAAAATTAAATAATTTCAAGGAGATCAAAAATGTAGAGTATTTGCTTTAAGTTATTGTGATTGTAATAAACTTGAAAGGCAGAAAAGCATAATTTGTTTTTCAACTTTCATGATTGACAAATATTCTCATTTTACAGAATCTGAACCAGTTTCTGTGGAGTATATTTGTCTTGAACTTTAGTATTGGCTTCATTTAAGGATCTCTTCTAATAAATAATTTTGTTAATGATATATAATTCAAGATCAAATTCTGTCTGAAATATCTTCGCTAAACATTTAACCTTTCAAATAATGAAATGATATTTTCCTTAAATAAGCCAAAGTATATTTTAGATTTTGTTTTTAGCCATATTTTAGTTTTTGTTTTTTTAATATCTAAAGAATTTTCATTAATATGAAATTTGAGTCAATAAAAGTTTAATATTTAAATTGCAAAATATAAAAGATTTCAAAAATTAGTTTGAATTAAATTAAATATAATTGTAAATTATCTAAAAATATATTTGAATGTTAAAACTATTGAGCACTTGATGTCCAATAATGTCCAACAATAATAAGTCTCAATTAAAGTTCCACTATTGTTGACATTTCTACAATTGTGATTTTAGTCATTATACAAATGCTTTGATTTTTGAAAGTTAGTTTTTTGTTTTTTAAATGCTTTGAAGCAAGAGCAAAGTGAATGAAATTTTGCAAATCCACTTGCAATCAAATTTAATAAAAAAAATTGGCTCAAATTCGTAGTTGAAAAATTTCTTTTGATATTCACTTAGGGATTGAAAACATTAGTGGATTTTCAGACCCAGACTGATTTGCTCATTTTTCTCTAAACGTTTTTGTTTTTATTTAACAGGCTTTGAGGAAACCACGTCGGAAAGACCCGGATGTAAGTATAGAACATTCTAGACATTGTTGTTTAGTTGTAAGCCTCTTTGATGTTATTATTTAGCTCTTCATTTATTAATACATTGCTTTTAAGTTGAATTTGTCAAACTTGTTTTATTTTTTGGCTTTCAATCATTTAATGAAGTAGATTTTATTTTATTCAATGTAGAATTATTAAATCTTTTTATATTTAAAATGAGATTTTAATCTAATAATGCTGTTAGGATTGAATTATTGAATGCAAACTTGATTGATTAAGATGGTCCTTATTTTGAGGACACAAAAATTGTAAATTGGTGTACGTTAGATTTGGACTCGAGACTTGATTGAAGTGAAATGACAAAAAGAATCTCTAAATGCAAGGTATCAAGTTTATATTTATAGAGAAAGTCAAGTAAAGCCTCATTATGATGGAATTTCAAAGAAAGTTGTCATTTTAAAACAATTGCAGAATGTGTTTCAACATGTTAGGAAAATCTGCCATTTATATGCAAAATGTGTTGTTGAAAGTACAGAATTTAGAAATCTCAAGGTTTTCAAATCAATAAAATAAAAAAATAGTCTTGTATATTTTATAAATTCAAGAAGGCCAAAAAAAGAAAGAAATATTTAAATTTGAAAACAAAAAAATAGCATTTGCATTGCAAGATGACTTGTTTTATACACAGTGATGTTGTATAACAATCTGTCCATTATAATCATGTTCTTAGAATTTACTTTAAATATCTTCATTTACACTGCATTGCAATGTGCAAGAAACAATGTGTTTTTTTTTGTTTAAAACAAATTGTCTTAAACAAGTTTATTTCTGCATTAAAAACTGAAAAAATGTCTAAAAATGAATGTCCTACAGTGAATTAATAAATAGATTTTGACATTCTGCTGCAATTTACAATCTTTGACAACAACCAAGCTCTGATACTTGCATTAAGAAATTGAAAATTCGAATTTTGAGCTCATGGAAAAATAAATTCATTGATAGTATTATTAATTTTGAGGGTAGTATTAAAGTATGATCATATGTAGGGTTTTGGCATCTTTTTTGTTCATTATTATAGAGGTAATGTAATCTGTGTATAAATGGCTGAAAAATAATTGTTTCTGTAAGTGATCTTTTAATAGTTGAAAATAAAGTATTTTTCACAAACATTTCAATTTGAGAAAGATTATTTGCTCTCCCCTTTTGCAAAATATTTGTGGAACTGATTGTAATTGTAACATGAATGTAGATTAGAGAGGAAAAGTCTATATAACCACATCCCTTTCCCACGACAGCCGAGGGCAGCGACGGCAGCTTTTACGAAGGCGGCACAGAAGCGGACGATGGAGGTAGGCTCTCGACTCCCACCTGACAAGGGCTCTGTGGGAGCCACAGGTTCTGCTTCTCCCATCCATGGTGGCTCCACCGGGATCGGGAAGAGCAGCTTCTGCCGTGGTCCTGCAGAGTCCTTCACTGCTTTGGTTTAGCCTTGCTTTTCAATCCCTTACCACAGTTTTTTTTATACAAAGTTGGGACATTTTTTGAAATCTTGAAGAAGAATACTTGATTAAATTAACTTTTTTATATCTCAAAGGAAAGATAGATTTTAATTTTCTAACATTAAACTAACACTTTTCTTATAGATTTAACAGCAGAAATGTCCAAACTTACCCATATTGACTGTCATATTTTGTTTTTTCTTGCACAAGTTACTATCATTAAAGTTTTATTTTTTAAATGTTTTTTTTTATTTTGTCCTTTGTGAAAATTGAATATAAACTTATTTAATTCTTTAGTTTTTTGTTGAGAACATTTAAGCAAGTTAGCAATGTCTTGGTTTTTACCTAGCTAATATTTTATTAGTAAAATTCAATATAAATACGGAAGACCCAAGTTAATAGCTGGCTGATGTAACTCTACCTTCAATATGTCCCTTACTGCTAATGCAATTGGTCCTACAGTAACCTGCTTCTTCAGTGTTGGTATGGGTGTTCACATTTTATTCAATCAAGTCTGTTAATTAATTTAAAATTCCTTCAAAGGTTTTCTAGCTGATAAAACTGCCCTTGTTAATTGTAAAAATAGTTCTAAAGAGAAGCATTTCTTTCATTGACATTGTTTTTTTATAACTAATAAAATTAAAATAAACTTGGAGTAAGAACTAAATTACATACATTTGAAGACCTTGACTATCATTTGAATTATATGACCAACAATTATGCAAATCTTTTCATAGAGTGAAGAGAGAATTTTCAATTTGAAGTGCACCACCAACACATTCCCTTGAAAAGAATAAAGTATTTCAATTTTTTTTGTTTCATATCCCTTGCAATAAATTTAATTTGTTTTTGCTACACAAATTAGTAAATCCCCAAATAATTTAGTTTAATACTAATTTAGCTTTAATGCTTGCTTGTTTTAACAAATTGTTCTGCTATAGTTGAAAATACACAACTGCTTAGTTTGTTTTTGGTTTTAATTGGGTGGTTAGTATTGAGTTTTGCGTAACTAAATCTATGTATAAGAAACATACTTCTGAAATGTTGGTACACCAGAAAAAGGTAATGTATTTTATTTTATAGTCTGTTTTATTCTATTCTTATCATCTATGTGGGAATCTATTTTTTGATTTATTTTAAATGTACATAATGAACTGGAAGTGTAGCTTGGTCAAAAACCACTTTAACATCTTGAATCTTCTTTAGCTTGTTTGTGGAAGTGTAGTGTTTCTAAAATATACCTACATTCACACACACACACAAGCTTACATTGCCTAAGAATAGTCAAATATACTAGCAATGGGTATCGGGTGTCATGACTAGTCCGATTTTAATCCATAATGATATAAGAGGAGCAATACCTTGAAGTTTATTCCAGTTGATAAAAATTGTTCCTCAACTTTTAAAACTTTATTTTGACAACTGTTGTCTTCAAAGTAGGAAATACAAATTTTAGATCATTTAATAAAATTTTAATTGCTTCAGTTAAGTTGTAGGTTCAAGAAAGCAACAAAAGTGAATAAATTAAATTATTTTCAAGTTTCTAAGGCTCTGTTCATAAATACAAAAATAATGTTTTTTTATATTGGGGCTACACAAATACTCAACATAATTTGTTTAGAATTAATGTTTCTTCATTTTATTCTAACTTAAGCAAGATATAAACTAAAAAAATTTTGTTTTTCAAATAAATAGAAGTGTGTAGGTGCCATAAAACATGTACTTCAATAAATTAAGACCTACTTAACTGTTTACAGCATATACGTTTTTCAGTCATATTAAGCAGACCTTTCTCCAAAAATTTAAAGGGTTTTCTATGTGTGAAATAAACAACAAGACAAAGCGGTTCTACCAAAACTTATGAATAGCCTAAGTAAAATAAAGTGGATTGTTGTCTTTGAAAGTCGTGACTTTAATTTTTGTCGAACGTGCATAGCGAAGTTCTACATTGGGTTAGCATTTCCGATATCGCGACGTTAGACAATGGCTCGAGTGGTTATATATCACCTATATTTTTGTTTCATTAATAATTTCAGTATAGCTTAACTAAAGAGAAAGTAAAAGTTCATATTCTTTAGGGCTAATTTGTGCATCACTGACCAAAATTTATACGAACTCTTGCCATGGAGCGTCATTACTGCTATGTTTACTATTTACTATTATGTTCATTATTGAAAATTTTATCTTTGTGATAGAATACAATTTAGATAATTAAAATTTGTAAGATAACCAATAACTTGAGTAATCTAACCAGAATTAAATAACACTTCAAATTTTAGCAATGTTTGTATTTACAATTAAAAAATCAATTTTATATAAAGGATTTAGTTGTTAAGAGATTTATTCACAAATGTGTGTTTATTGAATTAATCGGCATTGTGAATGGTGTTTCTTTCCATTATAACTTGCATTGGAGAAAACGTGTAGGAACACAAAAATAAATGGTAGTATAATGAATACTTTGCTTCACTGTGATTCACAATCAAACTTGATTCCTCAAGCAATGACTCGTTTTCCATAAGAAGTATGTGTTAAAGTTGATGACTATACGAGAAAGTTTTAGAACTGTATATGAAATACATTTTAGAGCAATGTTATTTAACTGACTTTACATTTAAACAGTGGAGCCAGAGGGTAACCAATCAAACCTTCCATGAAGTTTGACTTCAATTCGAACTGAATACATTGGGAGTCATTATACCCAAAAATTGCCTTGCATTGAAAGTTCATCTTCATTCATAAGATATTTCTGGCTTTGTAGATTTATATTTTAAATTACCGTAAAGATTAAATGAAATGTTCCTATGTGGCAAACTATGGGTGGGAGTGTTTGTTAAAGTAAATAAATTGTTTACTACTAAATTATCTAAAAAAATGCTACACATTTAAAACCATATTTCAATGACCATTTATTTCCTCGATGTCTAAATTTCTAGATAATATAAACTATACATTATTTAAAAAATAAATTCAACAATGAAACTCTGGTTAATGTTATGCTGAACTTTCAAACAATAATAATTTTTGAAAAGTTGAAATATTACAAAATAGCTGCCTAATAGTTCACATTTAAATGTTTAGCTCATTTAAGTAAAACTGGGGTTGTTCTTTAAAATAAATATTGGTTAAACATGATTCATTACGATGTTGGTAGTCCACAACTATATGTATACACATAACTCCAAATTAAGTTGAAATATTTCAAAAACAGAGTTAAATCAAAACGTAATCAGTGTTAATATTTCTAAGATGAAGTATCAAATAATACTCTTGAAAAAATCATTGAAATTTATCAATTCACGTTATCTGGTGTAATTTCTAATAGCCTGTTCTCGGCCAACATTTTTAAATTGAATTAGTTTTTTTAATTCAAATTGTATTCCTATTTTAAAATATCGTTAATGGTTGAAAACACATCCATATATTGGTACAACGTTGATTTAATCTAAATCGTACGACATTGATGAAGAATGTTTTTTTTGTTAATATTTAGGCTATTATAGGTAATGATAAATGACACCTTACATCGTAGACCGATCAATAAATAAACAAGGCTATATAGGCTACATATATTGAATATAAAATATATTTATACAAAAATTATCTTTAGTAACAAATTATATTTATCTAGAATATTTACAAAGAAATGATTTTTATCGAGCGTTCCGTTAGGAAAAAGCTCTATATAGGTTTTAATTTTCCGTCCTTGTCGTCGTCGTCTGCACATGAAAATCAATTAGTGTTAAACAACTTTATTTTAAGAGTTACAGAGAACTTCCATAA